>BMAO01027394.1:0-106884 GCA_019973975.1 Trichonephila clavata
AGGAATTGGTGGCTGAGGCTCAGACACTGTAGTGGCTATTGAAGAGGTAGAGGGCAAGAGGTGTGCCTGGGCTGAAGATGATGTGAAAACAGCAGGAGTGGATGTTGGTATATTTGGTTTTGGGAGGGATGAAGTTGGCTGTAGTAAATTTAAGGGTGGACATTTTATTTTTGTTATATCTTCGTCTGTCTGTGTAGAACTGTTTATAGTAGAGGATTTGGTAGCCTGGGCATAAGTTTGTGATGTTTGTGGAACTATTAATTTTCGGGCTTCTGGGTAAGATATGTTATTATTCGTTTTGATTGTCTGAATTTGTTTTTCGGTTTTCCATTTGGGGCACAGTTTGAATCAGCTGTATGGGGTTGAGAGCAATTAATACATTTAGGCTCTAGAGTGCAATCTGTGGAAGCATGTCCAACAGATGCACATCTAGAGCAAGTAAGTTGCCGCGGCAGGAAGTTTGTGAATGTCCGAACCTCTGGCACTTAAAACAGCGCAGAGGATTCGGAATATATGGACGGATTTTACAATTTAAATAACCAGCTTTAATAGTTTGGGTAGAGAGGGCTGCTGAAAGTTAAAATTATATGTTTTGTAGGGATAATTGTAGCATTTTTTTTATTGTAATTCTCCTGACCTGAATCACGCCCTGATCAGAAAATCCATCAAGGATTTCTGTATCAGGAGTGTTCAACAAGTCAGGTTCAGAAATGACACCACGAGAAGTATTTAGAGATTTATGAGGACTTATTCTTACGGTAGAGTCAAGAAAAGATTTGGCAAGTAAAAAGACTTCGTTTGTAAAGCAGAAATGTTTCAATTAATAAATCACCGGATTGTAAGCGTTTTACAGATTTAGGTTCGCCACCTATTCCTATTAGTGCCTTATGAATAGCAAATGGTGACTTTTTGGACATTTCATTGTTTTCAAGGATATCAACAAAAATCTTACTTGTTTAGCAATTGATCAAGTAGTTGGGTAAAACGAGGCCTTTACCCGGGCACAAATTTCAGGATCCATGACAGAGAGATGGTATTCATCCTGGTGTGGCTCCACCCACCACGGAGTCCAACAAGGGAGGCAGTGTGCCGGTCATCTGGCAAAAACCAGGCACGGCGCTTACCTGGAGTACACCAGAATATAGTGCTACAGCATCAGGGCGAGGATCCAACGGGTAAACCCGCCACCCCTTATCTGCAGCACTAACCCTACAGCAATGTCACCGAGTGAGTGAGTGAGTGTGGACATTTTATGGCACAAGAGCCAAGTTTGGCTAAACTGCGCCACACATTTGTTAATATATATTAAAAGTTTAAAAACATATATACATAAACATGAAAATGTATTTTAAAAAACCAGATTGAGAATAAAATATAAAATTGAGTAAAAAATTTTAAAAAGATGAACAATTTAAAATTTCCACACGATTATCTTATATAAATATATAAAACTGATGATTGAGAAAATTTCTAAAATAGTTATATTTGATGTAAAATATCAATTGAACGTAAAAATGCAAAAAGATTTGGATGGGGAGTTTCCCCAACCAAATCAGTCAGGGATAAGAGATTTGTTTTAAAAAAGATGATCCTTTTAGATGAATACTTTGGACATTCTATTAAAATGTGTAAAATGGAGAGGTCACAGTGGCAAAAGTCGCAAACTGGTGGACTCTCTCCTAGCAATAAATGTCTATGTGTTAGACGGGTGTGTCCTATACGAAGTCGAGTCAAGCAGACATCAGGTCTTCGTATTGGTACCGCTGTCCAATGAGTAATGAAAGGATGAATGTAATGTAGTTTGTTGATGACCTGCTGATCCCAAGTCTCTTGCCATACACTGTGGATATAGCGTTGAATAGATGCTTTTAAATCATGGTAACAGACAGGTTGCTGCATGTGATCGGACAGGGATCGTGCAGCGTTATCAGCCTGTTCATTACCAAGTATACCTACATGTCCAGGAACCCAACAAAAAATTATATCGAAACCCTTTCTTTCTAATTTGCGCAGAAGTAAAAGTATTTCCATGACAGTGGGGTGTCTACGTTCTGTTAAAGAGTGTAAAGATTCTAGAGCACTCATGCTGTCTGTGTACACACAAAAATGACGGTGGTCAGAGACTAAAATGTGCTGAAGTGCCACAAGAATGGCAGTAAGTTCAGCACTAAAAACAGACATGGAACTGTGTAGGGTGAAACTGAGGATGGTATCGTTAAAAACAACACCACACCCAACACGTTCATCTGTTTTTGATCCGTCCGTGTAGACTGGCATGTACTTAGAGTACTTACTGCGGTGGAAAGAAAAGAGATGCTGATAAATAACATCAGCAGTGTCTGCTTTGCCATAACCTGAGAAGGGATTACTATAATTGAAAATGGGAATATCCCAGGGTGGGAAAGCAAAGATATTGTTTTCCTGGATATTTATATTACTTAAGTGGGCGTCATTTAAAATAGTTTTTGCCCTTTCCGAAAAAGGTTTGATACTAGATAAACGGGCTTCATAGAGCCTAGAGAGACCAATGGCAAGAGAAAAGGGTTTTAATGGATGAAAAGGAACAGACATGGCACGAATAAAGTAGTTGGCACTCAACTGCCTCCGTCTAATATCTAAAGGTGGTTGATGGCCTACCACATACAAGCTGGTAACAGGTGAAGTTCTGAAAGCACCAGAAATTATTCTCAGAGCCGAATGATGTATTGTGTCGAGTCTTCTTAGGACAGATGCACGAGCAGAACCATAGACAACGCAACCATAGTCCAAACGTGAAAGGATTATTGCTTGATATACTCGAAGTAATGAGGCTCTATCCGCTCCCCACAATGTGTTTGATAGCACTTTTAAGATATTGAGGGATCGCTCACACTTCTTCCGCAGGTAAAGAACATGCGGAAGGAAAGTCAATTTACAGTCAAAGATTACTCCGAGGAAGCGAACCTCACTAACTACAGGTATTTGTGTATTTTCTATAAAGATAAGAGGATCTGGATGTAGATTGCGCTTTCTGCAAAAATGGACGCAGCTGCTCTTGGAAGGAGAGATTGTGTGTCCATTTTGATCGCACCACTTAACTAATCGATTGACAGTTGTTTGCAGTTGTCGCTCAATTAGTCGCATATCTGAACCTTGACAAGAGATTTGAAGATCATCAACGTAAAGCATACCTCGCACTGAAGGCGGGAGTTGATGAAGGATGCTACTCATATGAATATTAAAAAGTGTAACGCTCAGGACGCTACCCTGAGGGACACCTTGATCTTGTATGAATTTATGAGATGATGAATTACCAATGCGTACATGAAAATATCGAAGAGCTAAAAAGTTAAAAATAAAAATGGGAAGATTTCCCCTTAAGCCAAAATCATACATGTTACGGAGAATCCCATAACGCCATGTTCGGTCGTATGCTTTCTCTATGTCAAAGAAAAGAGAAACCAGATGGTTTCTCTTGACAAACGCATCTCGAATTTGGGATTCCAAGTGTACAATGTTATCGAGAGTGGATCGGCCCTTACGGAATCCGCTCTGCAGAGGAGATATACATTTGTCTTTCTCCAAGACATAAACCAGACGAGTATTGACCATACGTTCAAAGGTCTTACAGAAGCAGCTCGTCAGAGCAATGGGACGGTAACTTAGAGGGTCTGTTGCTACCTTACCCGGTTTAAGGATTGGAATCACAATGGCCTCTCTCCAGCTGGAAGGATAGTGATGCTCCTTCCAAATTCTGTTGAGCAAAAACAGGATGTTCGTAAGAGAGTCCGGATTAAGATGACGGAGCATCATGTAAGTGATTCCATCCGGTCCAGGGCTTGTGTTGTGTGCTTGTGCGAGTGCTTTTTTAATTCAGTCGTCGTAAAGTCACAATTATATGGAAAAAAGGAACGAGTGCAAAAGTTTAATGAAGCAAGTTCTGCACGTCTCTTAGTCTCAAGAAAACGAGAATTGTAAGAGGCTGTACTAGATACCCTCTGTGTGTGAGAGAGAGAAAGGTTTTACCCAGAACATTAGCAATTTCAACCGGGGAAGAAAAGACAGAGTTAGAGGTCTGTAAGATGGGAAAGGAAAATTCCCGGTATAGACCGTTTGCTGCCTTCACTTTCTTCCATAATTGTTTACTCGACGTTGACGAGGTGAGTGACGACACATAGCGAATCCAGGATTCCCTCTGACTATTACGCCTTACTCTGCGAGCATTAGCTTTTGCCTTTTTGAACGCCAGAAGATTCTCCATAGTGGGATATCTACGAAAAATTCCCCACAACTTCCGCTGGTTCTTGTACGCGGCCCGACAATCAGCATTCCACCAGGGTTTGTAACATTTGAGTGAATGGCTCGAACTCCTTGGAATTGACAAATCAGCAGCCGCAATCAAAACATTGGCGACTTCTTGTACAGAAATATCAATACTTTCGATCCTGACCATTGTATCAGATATCACAGCTAACCGTGCGAAAAGAGCCCAGTCTGCACGATTATAAGAGTACGTGGGTGGGAAGGTTTTCTCACTCGCATCAAAATCGTGAGAAAGGACAACAGGGAAGTGGTCGCTATTATACAGGTTCTTTTCTATAGAAAAATTTAATATAGGTAGGAGTGAGGGTGAACAAATGGCCAGATCTAATGTGTGAAATGATCGTGTGGGTTCGTGGAAGTATGTTGGTTCCTCGTGATTGAGCAGACATAGACAGTTATCAGAAAGTACCTGTTCTATCTGCCTGCCACGAGGGTTGGTCTTCACACTACCCCACAAAGTGCTATGTCCATTGAAGTCACCAAGTATGATAAAAGGTGCTGGCAATTGATTAATCAGGTCATTCAAGTCTTTCTGGTGGATGACAGCATTAGGTGGCAAGTAAAGGCAGCAAACTGTGATAAGATTCGTGGAGTGAATTCTCACTGCTACAGCCTGTAAAGCGGTACGGAGAGTTAGAGAACTAGATGGAACATCGAGGGATGTAAAGATACATACGCCTCCAGAAACGGAAGATCCATCGGTGTCTTTTCGCACACAACCGTACCGACGTATCTTTATAGTGTGACACGACTTCAAGAAAGTTCTTGAAGTGCTACACACACTGGATGATATTTATGTATAATGGCCTTTACGTCATCTATATGTGATCTATAACCACGACAGTTCCAAGAAACCAGGGAAGCTATTTTTTGGGCGAACTTGGCAAAAGAGTCCCTGTCAAGGGATCTGGAGCCGCTTGTTTGAAATTGGCTTCTAAAAGGCTCTCGTCTTCTTCGGATGCCTGACCTATGACATAATCCGTATCCGAAGGATTTACGTCCGTGTCCATGGCATCCGAGGCTGGAAAAGTTTTCCGCCTCCGAGTGAGCGAGTGAGTGAGTTTTGGGTTTTATGGCGCAAGAGCCAATTTTGGCTATGCTGCGCCAATCAATCGTTAAAATATTAAAAATCATTAAAAATACTCGCATATAAAAGTTCACATAAATAAGCAGCAAACAGATTTTGGTGGGGGATGCCCCACCAAATCAAATAGGGTTAAAATTATTCAGAGGAGAAAAAAAATTTTTTATATATAGGTAAAAGTTTTAATATAACAAGATTTTGGTAGGGATTAACCCCACCAAGTCCGATAAGTATGATTCATATAATTTCAATTTCTGTGTTTCGTCGGGGTTAATAACTTCCTTTCAGTTTTTTCTTCACGCTTTCTTTGAGTAATAACGTGCAAAAATCCCTGCTGTCTCCAGGTCTCATTTTTCCAGTACTCTTCCGACAAGAATTTTATTGTTTCCTTTTTCGGTGTTTCCACCTCTTCTTCTACGTCATACATAATCATGTCCTCATCCGAGGTGTCTTGAATAGGTGAGCTTTTTTTCGGTTTATGGGGTGCCATTTTAATCTCTATTTTTGGTTTTCCAGTGTTAGATATGTTTTTGGTAGGACGCCTTTTTTACGATGTTTTGAAGCCTGAGATACAGAAGTTGTATCTGTTGATGTTAAGCTATTGGATTCGGAAGTAGTAGCTATGGTACTAGATGTTGTACAGAGAGAGAGAGAGGTGGGAGTTTCAACAACAGAAGAGGGATGAATAGTTGATTTCGAAGAGGATTCAATAGGTGAAAACATATTATTGGTGGTGGAAAGTACTTTATTAGATAGAGGAATAGGTGGCTGAGATTCTGACATAGTAGCTGCTATTGGAGACGTGGATGGCAAGAGATCTGCTTGAGCTGAAGATGTAGAGACTGATGGAATAGAGAGAGTTAAATTTTGTTTCGGAAGTGAAGAAGCTTGAAGTAGTTTTAATGGTGGACATATATATTTTAGTGATATTTTCATCTGTCTGTGTAGAAGAGGATGTTATTGATGATTTAACAGCCTGGGAGTATGTCTGTGATGAAAGAGGGCCTAATAACTTTCGGGCTTCTAAGTAAGTTATGTTTTTATTAGTTTTAATTTCTTGTATTTGCTTTTCTGTTTTCCACTTTGGACAAAATTTTGAATCGGCGGTATGGGGTTGAGAGCAATTAATACATTTAGGCTCTAGAGTGCAATCTATAGAAGAATGCCCACAGATGCACACCTAGAGCATGTTAGTTGGCCACGGCAGGAAGTTTGTGAATGTCCGAACCTCTGACACTTGAAACAGCGCAGAGGATTCGGAATGTATGGACGGATTTTACAGTTTAAATAACCAGCTTTTATTGTATTTGGTAGTTTCGGGCTATTGAATGTTAATATTAAATGTTTTGTAGGAATTATTGTACTATCTTTTTTAATTGTAATTCTCCTGACCTGGATAACACCCTGATCAGAAAATCCCTCAAGGATTTCTGCTTCAGGGGTGGTCATCAAGTCAGTTTCAGAAATGACACCTCGACAGGAATTTAAAGATTTGTGGGGGCTGACTGATAAAGTTGAATCTAGAAATATTTTGGCTAACAAAAAAGATTTCGCTTGCAGCGAGGATGAAGTTTCTATTAACAAATCACCAGAACGCAATTTTCGAACAGATTTTGGATTTCCACCTATTCCGTGAAGAGCCTTTTGTATGGCAAACGGAGATTTGCGTGACATTTCATTATTAGGTAAAGTTAAAATCAAAAATCGTGCATGTTTAGCAATATCGTCAATGTTTGAGTTGGGTAATACGAGGCCTTTACCCGGGCACAGCATTTAGGATCCATAAATGCGAACAAACTTCATTCTGGCGTGCCTCCACCCACCACGGAGTCCAACAAGGGAGGCAGTGTGCCGGTCATCTGGCAAAACCAGGCACGGCGCTTACCTGGAGTACACCCAGAATATAGTGCTACAGCATCAGGGCGAGGATCCAACGGGTAAACCCGCCACCCCTTATCTGCAGCACTAACCCTACAGCAATGTCTCCGAAAAGACTCGTCACCAGCCGATTGACAGGAGCGGGCTCACTCCTGCCACCCGTCTACAGCGAAGCGTGGGCCAAAGGGAACGCAAAAGGTATCCCCAGGACACCATTTTCCTCCTTACGGGACGCCGCACACGGCAAACATGCGGGTCGGAAAACCAACGTTGTTAGTAAGAAAACAAAAAAATAATACGAACATCAAAATAAATTGTCGGAAAAAAAAACGAATTTAACGCAATACAAAACGAAAAATATAGTATTATTAATGAATATTGTGAGTAATCTAATAAAAAGTTAATCAATAATTTTGTAAAAGTAAATTTCGAAAAATTTTCTGTAGTCTAGACGGGAAAAGAAGAAAAGGGAAAATTGAATGACAAGAGGGTCGAAAATAGAGAAGGATCACTAGGGTACCCCGGGTTCGTGACACCCGTGTTTACCAAAGACAGTAAACCCCTTGGGAAAAGGAAAAGATCACTAGGGTACCTCGGGATTGTGACACCCGTACTCACCTAAAGAAGATGAGCCCCCTGAGGGGAACCCCCTGATCAGAAAATCCATCAAGGATTTCTGCTTCAGGGGTGGTCAACATGTCAGGCTCTGAAATGACACCTCGACTGGAATTTAGTGATCTATGAGGACTTACGGTTAACGGGCAATCTAAAAACGTTTTGGCCAATAGGAAAGACTTAGTTTGTAAGGCAGATGTAGTTTCAATAAGTAGGTCTGTGGATCGTAGCTTTTTAACAGATTTCGGATCTCCTCCTATTCCTTTTAGTGCTTCTGTATGGCAAATGGTGATTTCAGGGACATTTCATTATTGGTAGTGACAAGATTAAAAAGCGGGAATTAGTAGCAATAGTATCTATGTTGATGTTGGGTAAAACGAGGCCTTTACCCGGGCAAGAAATTTCAGGATCCATGAAAGAGAGATGGTATTCATCCTGGCGTGCCTCCACCCACCACGGAGTCCTACAAGGAGGCAGTGTGCCGGTCATCTGGCAAAAACCAGGCACGGCGCTTACCTGGTGAGTGAGTGAGTGAGTTTGGGTTTTATGGCGCAAGAGCCGATTTCGGCTAAGCTGCGCCAATCAATGGTTAAAATATTAAAAATCATTTAAAATACTCAAATATAGTTAAAAGCTCACACAATTAAATAACAATTAGATTTTGGTGGGGCACACCCCACCAAGTCAGACAAGTTTAAAACATTTCAAAAAAAAAATCAAAATATGTTATATTCAAAAAAATTGCTAATAACAAGTTTTTGGTGGGGATTACCCCCACCATGTCCGATAAGTATAATTCAATCGCGCCCTTCCGGTGCTTGGTCGGAGTTAAATATTTTTTTTCCATAACTTCTGCTGCTTCTGCTTCAACATCATATATCAGCATGTCATTTTCTTCTTCTTCTTCTTCTTCTTCGGAAGTCTGTACTGGAGAACTCTTTACCGGTATGTGTGGTGCCATTTTTATATACATAGCTGTTTCGTTTATTTTTGTAGTAGCTTTTTGTTCTTGCTCGAGATTTTGTATGTTTCCTTTTTGAATATTGTATTATACCTGCAGAAGGGAGTCGAGTACGGGAGTTGGATGAGGAAGCAGATATATTTGATGAAGTTTCCATAGGGTTGAACGGGTGGTGCTGGTAGTAGTAGTAGGAATTGGTATAGGTAACTGAGGATCATTTGATATGGCTGGTATTTCTGAGGATGTGGAAGGAAGTAGATGTACTTGAGTTGAAGATGTGGAGACAGCAGGCATTGAGGGTGATGTATTGCCTTTTGATTTGCAGAGGGTAAGGGTTTAAGACATTGTAATGGAGGGCAGATTACATTCGTTATATTTGGATCGGTTTGAGTAGTACTGGATATAGTTGAAGGTTTAATGGCTTGTGCATATGTGCGAGATATTTGTGGGACAATCAATTTACGGGCTTCAGGATAAGATATATTTTATTTGTTTTTATTTCCTGGATCTGTTTTTCTATTTTCCACTTTGGGCATAGTTTTGAATCGGATGTATGAGATTGGGAACAATTAACACATTTTGGCTCTAGACTACAATCCGTGAAGAATGTCCAGCGGATGCACATCTAGAGCACGTTAATTGACCGCGACAAGCTATTAGTGAGTGGCCGAACCTCTGACACTTAAAACAGCGCAGAGGATTGGGTATGTAGGGACGTACTTTACAATTTAGGTATCCGGCTTTAATGGTTGATGGTAGATTAGGGCTATTGAAGGTTAGAATTAAATGTTTAGTGGGTAAAAGTGCAGTGTCTTTTTTTATTGTAATTCTTCTGACCTGGTAACGCCCTGGTCATGAAGTCCTTCGATAATTTCTGCTTCAGAAGCACACAAAAGATCTGTTTCGGAGATGACACCACGACAAGAATTTAAAGATTTGTGAGGAGTTACTGTTAATGGGGAATCTAAAAAGGTTTTCGCCATTAGGAAAGATTTACTTTGTAAGGCAGATTTAGTTTCAATCAATAAGTCACCGGATCGTAATTTTTTGATGGATTTTGGCTCTCCACCTATCCCAGTCAAAACTTTTTGAATTATAAACGGAGATTTCTTGACATTTCATTGTTCGGTAGTGATAGCATTAAAAATCGAGAATGTGCAGCAATATTATCAATAGCAATTGTGGGTAAAATAAGGCCTTTACCCGGGCACAGCATATTAGGATCCATAAATGCGAAACAAACTTCATCCTGGTGTGGCTCCACCCACCACGGAGTCCAACAAGGGAGGCAGTGTGCCGGTCATCTGGCAAAAACCAGGCACGGCGCTTACCTGGAGTACACCCAGAATATAGTACTACAGCATCAGGGCGAGGATCCAACGGGTAAACCCGCCACCCCTTATCTGCAGCACTAACCCTACAGCAATGTCTCCGAAAAGACTCATCACCAGCCGATTGACAGGAGCGGGCTCACTCCTGCCACCCGTCTACAGCGAAGCGTGGGCCAAAGGGAACGCAAAAGGTATCCCAGGACACCATTTTCCTCCTTACGGGACGCCGCACACGGCAAACATGCGGGTGGAAAACCAACGGTGTTAGTCAAAAAAACAAATCGAAACAATGGAAAAATTAATAATGAAATTTAATCTGATAAAATAAATACAAAATACTAGTCAAATATAAAATATAACGTCAATAAAATAAAGAAAAAAATCTATGTATTACAAAATGTAAACAAAATATGTTAATAAATGTAATATATCAATAAGAAAAATTTATCTACAATTTAACATGTTTTGTAAAAACTTGTCTGTGTCTAGACGGGAAAGAAGTAAAGGAAAATTGATGACAAGAGGGTCGAAAATAGAGAAGATCACTAGGGTACCCGGGTTCGTGAACCCGTGTTTACCAAAGACAGTAAACCCCTTGGGAAAAGGAAAAGATCACTAGGGTACCTCGGGATTGTGACACCCGTACTCACCTAAAGAAGGTGAGCCCCCTGAGGGCAGCTGCTCTTGGAAGAGAGATTTGTGTCCATTTTGATCGCACAACTTAACAATCGATTGACAGTTGTTTGCAGTGTCGCTCAATTAGTCGCATATCTGAACTTTGACAAGAGATTTGAAGATCATCACGTAAGCATACTCGCATGAAGGTGGGAGTTGATGAAGGATGCTACTCATATGAATATTAAAATTGTAACGCTCAGGACGCTACCCTGATGGACACCTTGATCTTGTATGAAATGAGATGATGAATTACCATGCGTACATAATAATATCGAAGAGCTAAAAAGTTAAAATAAAAATGGAAGATTTCCCTTAAGCCAAAATCATACATGTTACGGAGAATCCATATGCCATGTTCGGTCGTATGCTTCTCTATGTCAAAGGAAAGAGAAAACCAGATGGTTTCTCTTGACAAACGCATCTCGAATTTGGGATTCAAGTGTACAATGTTATCGAGAGTGGATCGGCCCTTACGGAATCCGCTCTGCACAGGAGATATACATTTGTCTTTCTCCAATACATAAACCAGACGAGTATTGACATACGTTCAAAGGTTTTACAGAAGCAGCTCGTCAGAGCAATGGATGGTAACTTAGAGGGTCTGTTGCTACCTTACCCGTTTAAGGATTGGAATCACAATGAGTGAGTGACTGTTGTGTTTACTGGCGCAAGAGCCAATTTTGGCTAAACTGCGCCATACGTTTGTTAAAGTATTTAAAAAAGCCGATGAAATATAAAATATATATTTATATATGTGCATGCCTGCATGCACATACATAAAAATTAAAGTTAGAATAGTTTAAAATTATTTTGTCGAATGAGGTATAAAAATCCAATTTTAAAAATAAAAGCAAAGAGATTTTGGTGGGGGATTTCCCCTACCAAGTCAGACAAGGATAAAACAGATGTATGAAAAAAAGTGATACGATGATGCTTAAAAACAGGACAATCGATTTAAATGTGACTAAATGTGTACAAGACCTTACATGGAGGACATTCAGGAGCATCTTCCCCCAACAACAAATGCCTGTGTGTGAAGCGAGTATGACCAATGCGAAGACGAGTCAACTTGACATCAGTCCTTCGCATTGGCATCACAGGCCATGCTTCCAATGACAGGTCTAACAGAGTGCAGTTTGTTATCCAACTGCTGACTCCATGATTCCTGCCATGCTGTAAAAATATGATGCCGGATGACACGCTTCATATCTGATAGCGGAATAGCTAGTGGAAAAAAAGTCGTCGCCGACCGAGCTGCACTGTCCGCCTGCTCGTTGCCAAAAATCCCTACGTTCCTGGGTAGCCAGCAAAACAATATATCAAAACCCTTGCTATATAGTCGACTAACGATGTCGAGTGCATTACACACCACTGGATGACACCGATCGTTGAAATTTTCAAGCGCTTCCAATACACTCATGCTATCAGTATAGATGCAGTATTTACGAGGTGAACAGGAGTCTATTAATTGAAGTGCACGGTATATGGTGACAGCTTCGGCAGTGAAAACACTGCAAGAAGTGTCGAGCCTATAACCGAGTATGTTATCTTCAATCACGACGCCACAGCCTGCGTAACCTGCACGTTTCGAACCATCTGTAAAGATGGGCGAATACGCACTATACCGACTGCGATGGTAAGAGAAAAGGCACTGAAAGACAACAGATGGGACAGTGGTTTTACTGTACGAGAAAAATGGTTCATATAGTGCAAACGTGGCATATTCCAAGGTGGAAATCGCCAAAGGTTTCGTTGCTGGATGTCCACGTTAGGTAGGTCGAGATCAGAGAGCATGAGCTTCATCCTATCCATAAAGGGCCGCTTGTTAGATGGCCGGGCATCATATAATCTCTTCATGCTGGTACTGATGTACATGTTTTTTACAGGATGGGAAGGTAATGACAAGAACTTAAAATAATAGGTAAGTGAAAGTTTCCTCCGTCGTAAATCCAGAGGAAGCTGATTTGAGTCGATGTAGAGACTCTGCACTGGGGATGTGCGAAACGCACTAGAACAGATTCTCAATGCCATATGATGGACAGAGTCAAGTTTTTTTAGAGCAGAATTGCACGCCGATCCGTATACAATACATCCGTAGTCCATACGAGAAAGTAAGCTGGTTTTATACACTCTGAGTAATGATGTTCGATTCGCCCCCCAAGAAGTGCTGGACAACACCTTCAAGAGGTTTAAAGACTTTTCACACTTCTTCCGCAAATGTAAGATATGCTGAAGGAAAGTGAGTCGGCGGTCGAAAATTACTCCGAGGAAACGTACATCGGGGACTACGGGAATTTGTACATCACGGATGCGTATTTCGGAGTCGGGATGAATACCCCGTTTGCGGCAAAAGGGCACGCAGCAACTCTTGCTCACAGAAATACTGTGACCGTTCGTGCCGCACCATTTAATAATATTATTGACGGCAGTTTGTAACTGTCGTTCAATATGTCGCATGTCCGAGCCTTCGCAACTAATTTGCAGGTCATCAACGTATAAAGATGCCTGTATAGAGGGCGATAAAATATTTAAGATGGGTGAAATATGACATATAACAAAGGTGATGCTCAAAATACTCTCCTGAGGCACACCCTCAGCTTGAGTAAAAGGAGAAGAGAGAGTGCCACCCAGTCTTATTCGAAAAGTGCGGAGATTTAAAAAGTTTTTTATAAATATTGGCAAATTGCCTTTAAAACCAAAATCAAAAAGAGTGCGAATGAATGAATGAATGAATGTTGGGTTTAATAGCGCAAGAGCCGATTTCAGCTAAGCTGCGCCAATCAATCGTTAAAATATTAAAAATCCATTTAAAATACGCAAAATATAGTTAAAAGTTCACACAAATAAAGAACAATCAGATTTTGGTGGGGCACACCCCAACAAGTCAGATAAGGTTAAAACAGTTCAGAAAAACAAAACCAAAATATTTTATATTGAAGTAAAAATTGCTAATAACAAGTTTTTGGTGGGGATTACCCCCACCAAGTCCGATAAGTATGATTCAATCGCGCCCCTTCCGGTGCTTGGTCGGAGTTAAATATTTTTTTTCCATAACTTCTGCTTCTTCTGCTTCAACATCATATATGAGCATGTCATTTTCTTCTTCTTCGGAAGTCTGTACTGGAGAACTCTTTATCGGTATGTGTGGTGCCATTTTTATATACATAGCTGTTTCGTTTATTTTTTGTAGTAGCTTTTTCGTTCTTGCTCGAGATTTTGTATGTTTACTTTTTGAATACTGTATTATACCTGCAGAAGGGAGTCGAGTACGGGAGTTGGATGAGGAAGCAGATATATTTGATGAAGTTTCCATAGGGCTGAATATAGGGTTGGTGGTTGAAAATATTGCAGCAGAAATAGGAATTGGTGGCTGAGGCTCTGACACTGTAGTGGCTATTGAAGAGGTAGAGGGCAAGAGGTGTGCCTGGGCTGAAGATGATGTGAAAACAGCAGGAGTGGATGTTGGTATATTTGGTTTTGGGAGGGATGAAATTGGCTGTAGTAAATTTAAGGGTGGATATTTTATTTTTGTTATATCTTCGTCTGTCTGTGTAGAACAATTTATAGTAGAGGATTTGGTAGCCTGGGCGTAAGTTTGTGATGTTTGTGGAACTATTAATTTTCGGCCTTCTGGGTAAGATATGTTATTATTCGTTTTGATTGTCTGAATTTGTTTTTCGGTTTTCCATTTGGGGGCACAGTTTGAAATCAGCTGTATGGGGTTGAGAGCAATTAATACATTTAGGCTCTAGAGTGCAATCTGTGGAAGCATGTCCAACAGATGCACATCTAGAGCGAGTAAGTTGGCCGCGGCAGGAAGTTTGTGAATGTCCGAACCTCTGGCACTTAAAACAGCGCAGAGGATTTGGAATGTATGGACGAATTTTACAATTCAGGTATCCAGCTTTGATTGAAGTGGGTAAATTTGGGTTATTAAATGTTAAAATTAAATGTTTAGTAGGGCAAACCATGTTATCTTTTTTTATTGTAATTCTTCTGACTTGAATCACACCCTGATCCGAGAAGCCTTCAAGGATTTCAGATTCAGAAGTGTTTAACAAGTCAGGTTCAGAAATGACACCTCGGCAAGTATTAAGAGATCTGTGTGGAGAAACTTGAAGTGGACAGTCAAGAAATGTTTTTGCAGATAAAAAGGACTTTGATTGTATAGCAGATTTCGTTTCTACAAGCAAATCACCTGATCTTAATTTTTTAACCGATTTCGGTTCACCGATTCCTTGTAGAGCCTTTTGAATAGCGAAAGGAGATTTTTTCGACATCTCACCATTGGTTAAGGATAAAATCAAGAAACTTGCATTAATTGCTATCTGATCAATGTTGATGTTCGGTAAAACGAGGCCTTTACCCGGGCACGAAATTTCAGGATCCATGAAAGAGAGATGGTATTCGTCCTGGTGTGGCTCCACCCACCACGGAGTCCAACAAGGGAGGCAGTGTGCCAGTCATCTGGCAAAAACCAGGTACGGCGCTTACCTGGAGTACACCCAGAATATAGTGCTACAGCATCAGGGCGAGGATCCAACGGGTAAACCCGCCACCCCTTATCTGCAGCACTAACCCTACAGCAATTCTCCGAAAAGACTTATCACCAGCCGATTGACAGGAGCGGGCTCACTCCTGCCACTCGTCTACAGCGAAGCGTGGGCCAAAGGGTACGCAAAAGGTATCCCCAGGACACCATTTTCCTCCTTACGGGACGCCGCACACGGCAAACATGCGGGTTGACAAACAACGGTGTTAGTAAAACAATACGAATATCGAAAATAAAATCAATAATAACGGAACCAAATTAATGTATCACAAATTAAAAACAAAACTGTGTTAATAACAAATATATATAAAGAATAGAATTTAATCACAAAAAAGGAATTTTCGATTTTAAAATCATGTATATTTAAAAAATTTTAATCTGTTGTCTAGACGGGAAAGGATAGAAGAATGAAAGTAATGACGAGAAGGAGGGTCGAAAATAGAGAAGGATCACTAGGGTACCCCGGGTTCGTGACACCCGAGTTTACCAAAGACAGTAAACCCCTTGGGAAAAGCAAAAAATCAATAGGGTACCTCGGGATTGTGACACCCGTACTCACCTAAAGAAGGTGAGCCCCCTGAGGGGTGGAGTACACCCAGAATATAGTGCTACAGCATCAGGGTGAGGATCCAACGGGTAAACCCGCCACCCCTTATCTGCAGCACTAACCCTACAGCAAAGTCTCCGAAAAGACTCGTCACCAGCCGATTGACAGGAGCGGTCTCACTCCTGCCACCCGTCTACAGCGAAGCGTGGGCCAAAGGGTACGCAAAAGGTATCCCCAGGACACCATTTTCCTCCTTACGGGACGCCGCACACGGCAAACATGCGGGTTGACAAACAACGGTGTTAGTAATACAATACGAATATCGAAAATAAAATCAATAATAAAGGAACCAAATTAATGTATCACAAATTAAAAACAAAACTGTTAATAACAAATATATATAAAGAATAGAATTTAATCACAAAAAAGGAATTTTCGATTTTATAATCATGTATATTTAAAAAATTCTAATCTGTTGTCTAGACGGGAAAGGATAGAAGAATGAAAGTAATGACGAGAAGGAGGGTCGAAAATAGAGAAGGATCAGTAGGGTACCCCGGGTTCGTGACACCCGAGTTTACCAAAGACAGTAAACCCCTTGGGAAAAGGAAAAGATCACTAGGGTACCTCGGGTTTGTGACACCCGTACTCACCTAAAGAAGGTGAGCCCCCTGAGGGGTGGAGTACACCCAGAATATAGTGCTACAGCATCAGGGTGAGGATCCAACGGGTAAACCCGCCACCCCTTATCTGCAACACTAACCCTACAGCAAAGTCTCCGAAAAGACTCGTCACCAGCCGATTGACCGGAGCGGGCTCACTCCTGCCACCCGTCTACAGCGAAGCGTGGGCCAAAGGGTACGCAAAAGGTATCCCCAGGACACCATTTTCCTCCTTACGGGACGCCGCACACGGCAAACATGCGGGTCGGAAAACCAACGGTGTTAGTCGAAAACGAATAAATCAACCTAAGCAAAATATTTATATAAACTGAAGAAAAAAGACACTAAATTAACGCAATACAAAATGTAAACAAAAATATGTTATTAATGGATAAGTAATCAAATTAAGTATATAACACAAGTACATTTACGCACACAAGTACATTTAATATTTTTTAAGCTGTGATCTAGACGTGAAAAGAAGTAAAGGAAAAATTGAGTGACAAGAAGGAGGGTCGAAGATAGAAAAAGATCACTAGGGTACACCGGGGTCGTAAAACCCGTGTTTACCAAAGACAGTAAACCCCTTGGGTAAAGGAAAAGATCACTAGGTTACCTCGGGATTGTGACACCCGTACTCATCTAACGAAGGTGAGCCACCTGAGGGGCTAAAATGTGCTGAAGTGCCACAAGAATGGCAGTAAGTTCAGCACTAAAAACAGACATGGAACTGTGTAGGGTGAAACTGAGGATGGTATCGTTAAAAACAACACCACACCCAACACGTTCATCTGTCTTTGATCCGTCCGTGTAGACTGGCATGTACTTAGAGTACTTACTGCGGTGGAAAGAAAAGAGATACTGATAAATAACATCAGCAGTGTCTGCTTTGCCATAACCTGAAAAGGGATTACTATAATTGAAAATGGGAATATCCCAGGGTGGGAAAGCAAAGATATTGTTTTCCTGGATATTTATATTATTTAAGTGGGCGTCATTTAAAATAGCTTTTGCCCTTTCCGAAAAAGGTTTGATACTAGATAAACGGGCTTCATAGAGCCTGGAGAGACCAATGGCAAGAGAAAAGGGTTTTAATGGATGAAAAGGAACAGACATGGCACGAATAAAGTAGTTGGCACTCAACTGCCTCCGTCTAATATCTAAAGGTGGTGGATAGCCTACCACATACAAGCTGGTAACAGGCGAAGTTCTGAAAGCACCAGAAATTATTCTCAGAGCCGAATGATGTATTGTGTCGAGTTTTCTTAGTACAGAGATGCACGAGCAGAACCATAGACAACGCAACCATAGTCCAAACGTGAAAGGATTATTGCTTGATATACTCGGAGTAATGAGGCTCTATCCGCTCCCCACAATGTGTTTGACAGCACTTTTAAGATATTGAGGGATCGCTCACACTTCTTCCGCAGGTAAAGAACATGCGGAAGGAAAGTCAATTTACAGTCAAAGATTACACCGAGGAAGCGAACCTCACTAACTACAGGTATTTGTGTATTTTCTATAAAGATAAGAGGATCTGGATGTAGATTGCGCTTTCTGCAAAAATGGACACAGCTGCTCTTGGAGTGAGTGAATGTAGGGTTTAATGGCGCAAGAGCCGATTCCGGCTAAGCTGCGCCAATCAATTGTTAAAATATTAAAAATCCATTTAAAATACTCAAATATAGTTAAAAGCTCACACAAATAAACAATCAGATTTTGGTGGGGCACACCCCACCAAGTCAGACAAGTTTAAAACATTTCAGAAAAAGAAAATCAAAATGTTTTATATTCAAGTAAAAAATTGCCGATAACAAGCTTTTGGTGGGGATTACCCCCACCAAGTCCGATAAGTATGATTCAATCGCGCCCCTTCCGATGCTTGATCGGAGTTAAATATTTTTTTTCCATAACTTCTGCTTCTTCTGCTTCAACATCATATATCAGCATGTCATTTTCTTCTTCTTCTTCTTCTTCGGAAGTCTGTACTGGAGAACTCTTTATCGGTATGTGTGGTGCCATTTTTATATACATAGCTGTTTCGTTTATTTTTTGTAGTAGCTTTTTCGTTCTTGCTCGAGATTTTGTATGTTTCCTTTTTGAATATTGTATTATACCTGCAGAAGGGAGTCGAGTACGGGAGTTGGATGAGGAAGCAGATATATTTGATGAAGTTTCCATAGGGTAGAACGGGGTGGTGCTGGTAGTAGTAGTAGGAATTGGTATAGGTAACTGTAGATCATTTGATATGGCTGGTATTTCTGAGGATGTGGAAGGAAGTAGATGTACCTGAGTTGAAGATGTGGAGACTGCAGGCATTGAGGGTGATGTACTTGCCTTTTGATTTGCAGATGGTAAGGGTTTAAGACATTGTAATGGAGGGCAGATTACGTTCGTTATATTTGGATCGGTTTGAGTAGTACTGGATATAGCTGAAGGTTTAATGGCTTGTGCATATGTGCGAGATATTTGTGGGACAATCAATTTACGGGCTTCAGGATAAGATATATTTTTATTTGTTTTTATTTCCTGGATCTGTTTTTCTATTTTACACTTTGGGCATAGTTTTGAATCGGATGTATGAGATTGGGAACAATTAACACATTTTGGCTCTAGACTACAATCCGTTGAAGAATGTCCAACGGATGCACATCTAGAACACGTTAATTGACCGCGACAAGCTATTTGTGAGTGGCCGAACCTCTGACACTTAAAACAGCGCAGAGGATTCGGTATGTAGGGTCGTACTTTACAATTTAGGTATCCGGCTTTAATGGTTGATGGTAGATTAGGGCTATTGAAGGTTAGAATTAAATGTTTAGTTGGTAAAAGTGCAGTGTCTTTTTTTATTGTAATTCTTCTGACCTGGATAACGCCCTGGTCATGAAGTCCTTCGATAATTTCTGCTTCAGAAGCACACAAAAGATCTGTTTCGGAGATGACACCACGACAAGAATTTAAAGATTTGTGAGGAGTTACTGTTAATGGGGAATCTAAAAAGGTTTTCGCCATTAGGAAAGATTTACTTTGTAAGGCAGATTTAGTTTCAATCAATAAGTCACCAGATCGTAATTTTTTGATGGATTTTGGCTCTCCACCTATCCCTGTCAAAACTTTTTGAATTATAAACGGAGATTTCTTTACATTTCATTGTGCGGTAGTGATATAATTAAAAATCGAGAATGTGCAGCAATATTATCAATAGCAATTGTGGGTAAAATAAGGCATTTACCCGGGCACAGCGTATTAGGATCCATAAATGCGAAACAAACTTCATTCTGGCTTGCCTCCACCCACCACGGAGTCCAACAAGGGAGGCAGTGTGCCGGTCAACTGGCAAACACCAGGCACGGCACTTACCTGGAGTACACCCAGAATATAGTGCTACAGCATCAGGGTGAGGATCCAACGGGTAAACTCGCCACCCCTTATCTGCAGCACTAACCCTACAGCAATGTCTCCGAAAAGACTCATCACCAGCCGATTGACAGGAGCGGGCTCACTCCTGCCACCCGTCTACAGCGAGGCGTGGGCCAAAGGGAACGCAAAAGGTATTCCTAGAACACCATTTTCCTCCTTACGGGACGCCGCACACGGCAAACATGCGGGTTGACAAACAACGGTGTTAGTCAAAAACAAACCAAATTCGAAACAATTGGGAAAAAATTTAAGTATAAATGAAATTAATTTAATTCTGTATAAAATAAATACAAAAATACGTAGTCAAATATAAAAATATATACGAATCAAAACATTTAAGGGAACTAAAGAAGAAACAAATCTAATGTATTACAAAATGTAAACCAAAATATGTTAATAAATTGTAATATATCCAATAAGGAAAAATTTATCTACAAATATAACAATGTTTATTGTAAAACACTTGTCTGTGGTCTAGACGGGAAAGGAAGTAAAGAGAAAATTGGATGACAAGTAAGAGGGTCGAAAATAAAGAAGATCACTAGGGTATCCCGGGTTCGTGAAGCCCGTGTTTACCAAAGACAGTAAACCCCTTGGGAAAAGGAAAAGATCACTAGGGTACCTCGGGATTGTGACACCCGTGCTCACCTAAAGAAGGTGAGCCCCCTGAGGGGCAGCTGCTCTTGGAAGGAGAGATTGTGTGTCCATTTTGATCGCACAACTTAACTAATCGATTGACAGTTGTTTGCAGTTGTCGCTCAATTAGTCGCATATCTGAACTTTGACAAGAGATTTGAAGATCATCAACGTAAAGCATACCTCGCACTGAAGGTGGGAGTTGATGAAGGATGCTACTCATATGAATATTAAAAATTGTAACGCTCAGGACGCTACCCTGATGGACACCTTGATCTTGTATGAATTTATGAGATGATGAATTACCAATGCGTACATAATAATATCGAAGAGCTAAAAAGTTAAAAATAAAAATGGGAAGATTTCCCCTTAAGCCAAAATCATACATGTTACGGAGAATCCCATAATGCCATGTTCGGTCGTATGCTTTCTCTATGTCAAAGGAAAGAGAAAAACCAGATGGTTTCTCTTGACAAACGCATCTCGAATTTGGGATTCCAAGTGTACAATGTTATCGAGAGTGGATCGGCCCTTACGGAATCCGCTCTGCACAGGAGATATACATTTGTCTTTCTCCAATACATAAACCAGACGAGTATTGACCATACGTTCAAAGGTTTTACAGAAGCAGCTCGTCAGAGCAATGGGATGGTAACTTAGAGGGTCTGTTGCTACCTTACCCGGTTTAAGGATTGGAATCACAATGAGTGAGTGACTGTTGTGTTTACTGGCGCAAGAGCCAATTTTGGCTAAACTGCGCCATACGTTTGTTAAAGTATTTAAAAAAGCCGATGAAATATAAAATATATATTTATATATGTGCATGCCTGCATGCACATACATAAAAATTAAAGTTAGAATAGTTTAAAATTATTTTGTCGAATGAGGTATAAAAATCCAATTTTAAAAATAAAAGCAAAGAGATTTTGGTGGGGGATTTCCCCTACCAAGTCAGACAAGGATAAAACAGATGTATGAAAAAAAGTGATACGATGATGCTTAAAAACAGGACAATCGATTTAAATGTGACTAACTGTGTACAAGACCTTACATGGAGGACATTCAGGAGCATCTTCCCCCAACAACAAATGCCTGTGTGTGAAGCGAGTATGACCAATGCGAAGACGAGTCAACTTGACATCAGTCCTTCGCATTGGCATCACAGGCCATGCTTCAATGACAGGTCTAACAGAGTGCAGTTTGTTATCCAACTGCTGACTCCATGATTCCTGCCATGCTGTAAAAAATTGATGCCGGATGACACGCTTCATATCTGATAGCGGAATAGCTAGTGGAAAAAAAGTCGTCGCCGACCGAGCTGCACTGTCCGCCTGCTCGTTGCCAAAAATCGCTACGTTCCTGGGTAGCCAGCAAAACAATATATCAAAACCCTTGCTATATAGTCGACTAACGATGTCGAGTGCATTACACACCACTGGATGACACCGATCGTTGTAATTTTCAAGCGCTTCCAATACACTCATGCTATCAGTATAGATGCAGTATTTACGAGGTGAACAGGAGTCTATTAATTGAAGTGCACGGTATATGGTGACAGCTTCGGCAGTGAAAACACTGCAAGAAGTGTCGAGCCTATAACCGAGTATGTTATCTTCAATCACGACGCCACAGCCTGCGTAACCTGCACGTTTCGAACCATCTGTAAAGATGGGCGAATACGCACTATACCGACTGCGATGGTAAGAGAAAAGGCGCTGAAAGACAACAGATGGGACAGTGGTTTTACTGTACGAGGAAAATGGTTCATATAGTGCAAACGTGGCATATTCCAAGGTGGAAATCGCCAAAGGTTTCATTGCAGGATGTCCACGTTAGGTAGGTCGAGATCAGAGAGCATGAGCTTCATCCTATCCATAAAGGGCCGCTTGTTAGATGGCCGGGCATCATATAATCTCTTCATGCTGGTACTGATGTACATGTTTTTTACAGGATGGGAAGGTAATGACAAGAACTTAAAATAATAGGTAAGTGAAAGTTTCCTCCGTCGTAAATCCAGAGGAAGCTGATTTGAGTCGATGTAGAGACTCTGCACTGGGGATGTGCGAAACGCACTAGAACAGATTCTCAATGCCATATGATGGACAGAGTCAAGTTTTTTTAGAGCAGAATTGCACGCCGATCCGTATACAATACATCCGTAGTCCATACGAGAAAGTAAGCTGGTTTTATACACTCTGAGTAATGATGTTCGATTCGCCCCCCAAGAGGTGTTGGACAACACCTTCAAGAGGTTTAAAGACTTTTCACACTTCTTCCGCAAATGTAAGATATGCTGAAGGAAAGTGAGTCGGCGGTCGAAAATTACTCCGAGGAAACGTACATCGGGGACTACGGGAATTTGTACATCACGGATGCGTATTTCGGAGTCGGGATGAATACCCCGTTTGCGGCAAAAGGGCACGCAGCAACTCTTGCTCACAGAAATACTGTGACCGTTCGTGCCGCACCATTTAATAATATTATTGACGGCAGTTTGTAACTGTCGTTCAATATGTCGCATGTCCGAGCCTTCGCAACTAATTTGCAGGTCATCAACGTATAAAGATGCCTGTATAGAGGGCGATAAAATATTTAAGATGGGTGAAATATGACATATAAAAAAGGTGATGCTCAAAATACTCTCCTGAGGCACACCCTCAGCTTGAGTAAAAGGAGAAGAGAGAGTGCCACCCAGTCTTATTCGAAAAGTGCGGAGATTTAAAAAGTTTTTTATAAATATTGGCAAATTGCCTTTAAAACCAAAATCAAAAAGAGTGCGAATGAATGAATGAATGAATGTTGGGTTTAATAGCGCAAGAGCCGATTTCAGCTAAGCTGCGCCAATCAATCGTTAAAATATTAAAAATCCATTTAAAATACGCAAAATATAGTTAAAAGTTCACACAAATAAAGAACAATCAGATTTTGGTGGGGCACACCCCAACAAGTCAGATAAGGTTAAAACAGTTCAGAAAAACAAAACCAAAATATTTTATATTGAAGTAAAAATTGCTAATAACAAGTTTTTGGTGGGGATTACCCCCACCAAGTCCGATAAGTATGATTCAATCGCGCCCCTTCCGGTGCTTGGTCGGAGTTAAATATTTTTTTTCCATAACTTCTGCTTCTTCTGCTTCAACATCATATATGAGCATGTCATTTTCTTCTTCTTCTTCGGAAGTCTGTACTGGAGAACTCTTTATCGGTATGTGTGGTGCCATTTTTATATACATAGCTGTTTCGTTTATTTTTTGTAATAGCTTTTTCGTTCTTGCTCGAGATTTTGTATGTTTACTTTTTGAATATTGAATTATACCTGCAGAAGGGAGTCGAGTACGGGAGTTGGATGAGGAAGCAGATATATTTGACGAAGTTTCCATAGGGCTGACTATAGAGTTGGTGGTTGAAAGTATTGCAGCAGAAATAGGAATTGGTGGCTGAGGCTCTGACACTGTAGTGGCTATTGAAGAGGTAGAGGGCAAGAGGTGTGCCTGGGCTGAAGATGATGTGAAAACAGCAGGAGTGGATGTTGGTATATTTGGTTTTGGGAGGGATGAAATTGGCTGTAGTAAATTTAAGGGTGGATATTTTATTTTTGTTATATCTTCGTCTGTCTGTGTAGAACAATTTATAGTAGAGGATTTGGTAGCCTGGGCGTAAGTTTGTGATGTTTGTGGAACTATTAATTTTCGGGCTTCTGGGTAAGATATGTTATTATTCGTTTTGATTGTCTGAATTTGATTTTCGGTTTTCCATTTGGGGGCACAGTTTGAAATCAGCTGTATGGGGTTGAGAGCAATTAATACATTTAGGCTCTAGAGTGCAATCTGTGGAAGCATGTCCAACAGATGCACATCTAGAGCGAGTAAGTTGGCCGCGGCAGGAAGTTTGTGAATGTCCGAACCTCTGGCACTTAAAACAGCGCAGAGGATTCGGAATGTATGGACGAATTTTACAATTCAGGTATCCAGCTTTGATTGAAGTGGGTAAATTTGGGTTATTAAATGTTAAAATTAAATGTTTAGTAGGGCAAACCATGTTATCTTTTTTATTGTAATTCTTCTGACTTGAATCACACCCTGATCCGAGAAGCCTTCAAGGATTTCAGATTCAGAAGTGTTTAACAAGTCAGGTTCAGAAATGACACCTCGGCAAGTATTAAGAGATCTGTGTGGAGAAACTTGAAGTGGACAGTCAAGAAATGTTTTTGCAGATAAAAAGGACTTTGATTGTATAGCAGATTTCGTTTCTACAAGCAAATCACCTGATCTTAATTTTTTAACCGATTTCGGTTCACCGATTCCTTGTAGAGCCTTTTGAATAGCGAAAGGAGATTTTTTCGACATCTCACCATTGGTTAAGGATAAAATCAAGAAACTTGCATTAATTGCTATCTGATCAATGTTGATGTTCGGTAAAACGAGGCCTTTACCCGGGCACGAAATTTCAGGATCCATGAAAGAGAGATGGTATTCGTCCTGGTGTGGCTCCACCCACCACGGAGTCCAACAAGGGAGGCAGTGTGCCAGTCATCTGGCAAAAACCAGGTACGGCGCTTACCTGGAGTACACCCAGAATATAGTGCTACAGCATCAGGGCGAGGATCCAACGGGTAAACCCGCCACCCCTTATCTGCAGCACTAACCCTACAGCAATGTCTCCGAAAAGACTTATCACCAGCCGATTGACAGGAGCGGGCTCACTCCTGCCACCCGTCTACAGCGAAGCGTGGGCCAAAGGGTACGCAAAAGGTATCCCCAGGACACCATTTTCCTCCTTACGGGACGCCGCACACGGCAAACATGCGGGTTGACAAACAACGGTGTTAGTAAAACAATACGAATATCGAAAATAAAATCAATAATAAAGGAACCAAATTAATGTATCACAAATTAAAAACAAAACTGTGTTAATAACAAATATATATAAAGAATAGAATTTAATCACAAAAAAGGAATTTTCGATTTTATAATCATGTATATTTAAAAAATTTTACTCTGTTGTCTAGACGGGAAAGGAGAGAAGAATGAAAGTAATGACGAGAAGGAGGGTCGAAAATAGAGAAGGATCACTAGGGTACCCAGGGATTGTGAAGCCCGTGTTTACCAAAGACAGTAAACCCCTTGGGAAAAGGAAAATATCACTAGGGTACCTCGGGATTGTGACACCCGTATTCACCTAAAGATGGTGAGCCCCATGAGGGGCAAAAAGAGTGCGAAGGATACCATAGCGCCAAGTACGATCATATGCCTTCTCGACATCGAAGAAGATAGAAACCAGATGGTTCCTCCGGACAAAAGCATTTCTTATTTTGCTTTCCAGCAATATCATATTATCGAGAGTGGACCTTCCCTTACGGAAGCCACTCTGAAACAGAGGAATGCATCGGTTCCTTTCTAGCTGATACACAAGATGGGCATTGACCATACGTTCTAGTGTCTTACAAAGGCAGCTCGTGAGTGCTATCGGTCGATAGCTGAGAGGATCCTTTGGATCTTTTCCAGGTTTTAGGATGGGAATCACTATGGCTTCTTGCCATTGAGTAGGATACACCTGCTCCCTCCATATTCTGTTGAATAGGTACAGGAGTCTTACTAGTGAATCTTTGTTCAAATGGCGAAGCAATTCATAAGATATTCCATCAGGACCTGGACTAGTATTATGGGCCGATGATAAGGCCCTCTTCAATTCCCACATGTCAAAGTCACAGTTGTATGGTACATTCTGTCGACACCTGAAGTTGATAGGTGTTCGCTCTAAACGACTCTTAGTCGCCTGAAATACAGGGTTATTATGAATCGGAGCTGGACACACTAGCAAATGTTTGGCCAATCAAGTTGGCCACATCAACAGGCGACGAATAAATGGCCGACGATATTTCCAATATCGGAATGGTAAAGTCCCGATAAAGGCCATTCGCGGCTTTCACCTTTCTCCATAACTGTAGACTTGTAGTGGACGATGTTATTGAAGATATATACTGGATCCAAGATTCTCTCTGACTTTACGTCGAATTCTACGAGCTGACGCTTTTGTACGTTTGAACGCTATGAGATTTTCTGTGGTGGGGTATCTCCTGAAAATACCCCACGCCCTCCTTTGTTCCTTTTTTGCTTGTTGGCAGGAAGAATTCCACCATGGTTTGCACAGCTTCCGAACAGAATAAGATGTTTTCGGAATAGCTGCATCGGCAGCATTTCTAATAGCTTCAGTGACGTTGAATACGGCATCATCAACTTCCCTGCTCTGGACCATTGTGCCAGTGATAACCGCTAGCCGTGTGAATTTATCCCAGTCAGCGCGATGAAAATGATATGTGGGAAGGCGATATTGTGCCCTCGCACCATTAACATGCGAGACTAGGAGAGGGAAATGATCACTATTGTATAGATCTCGTTCAACCTCAAGATTCAACATCGGTAGCAGTGTTGGCGAACAAATGGCAAGATCGAGGGAGTGAAATGTCCTCGTGGGTGTATGGAAATACGTTTTCTCGTCGTTGTTAAGCAGACAGAGACAGTGATCAGAGATCAACTGTTCGATCTGCCGCCCACGAGAATTGACATCATCCTGCCCCCACAGAGGGCTGTGTCCGTTAAAGTCACCGAGCAAAATAAAAGGAGCTGGCAATTGACTGACTAATTGATTCAAATCCACTTGCTTCACAACATCATTGGGTGGTAAATAAACAGAACAGACTGTGACTAAAGAATGGATATGTATCCGTACTGACACAGCCTGTAATGATGTGTGCAGTGTGACGACATTACTGGGATAAAGATGGGACGTGAAAAGGCATACACCTCCAGTTGGAGATGCATTACCATCTACATCCCGTCGTACACAATTATAACCACGCACTCGCATTGTCATGGCACTCTTCAGAAAAGTCTCCTGAAGAGCAAAACATGCGGGCTGGTACGTGGATACGATGGATTTAAGATCATCGAGTCGAGTCCTCAAACCACGGCAGTTCCATGAAACAAAGGAGACCATTATAAGATTGCATTCACTCCGCCTTCGGAGCTAGGAGTCGAAGGACCCGGTACTATGTCCATAAAATCCTCTTCCGATGGATGAAATTCGATTGTTTCCGAATCATCCACCGGATGGGGTTTTTTCGAAAAATCAGACATTTTCTTTTTGGGTCTTGCAGAATTCATTTCTCGTTGACGGGATCTTCGACTCTTTGGTCTTTTAGGCGAAGTGCTAGGAGGTCTTGGAGTAACTATTTTCTTTGGAGTTGGAGGGGGAGAGTTCTTTTCCGCCGTTTCTATTTCAGGATCTGAATATTGTGTCGAACTGTCTTTAAATGTTTTTTGCGACACTAGCGTAACTAACTCCTGGGACCGGTGTGCGTGAGGACACGACACGTCGGGCTTCAGGGTAGGACATATTATATTTAATTTTCAGGGTGGTAATTTCTTTTTCAGTACTCCAAGTCGGGCAAGCACGAGAATAAGAAGGATGATCTCCATTGCAGTTAACACAGCGCTCCTTCAGTTTACAGTCTGTACTATCATGGCCTGTCTCCGCACAACGAGCACAGGTAAGTTTACCTCGACAAGTGGTTTTAGAATGGCCATATCGCTGACAATTAAAACAGCGCAGCGGATTTGCTCTCTCCAGCTGGAAGGATAGTGATGCTCCTTCCAAATTCTGTTGAGCAAAAAGGGGATGTTCGTAAGAGAGTCCGGATTAAGATGACGGAGCATCATGTAAGGGATTCCATCCGGTCCAGGGCTTGTGTTGTGCGCTTTTACGAGTGCTTTTTTTAATTCAGTCATCGTAAAGTCACAATTATATGGAAAAAAGGAACGAGTGCAAAAGTTTAATGAAGCAAGTTCTGCACGTCTCTTAGTCTCAAGTAAGAGGCTGTACTAGATACACTCTGTGTGTGTGAGAGAGAAAGGTTTTACCCAGAACATTAGCAATTTCAATTGGGGAAGAAAAGACAGAGGTAGAGGTCTGTAAAATGGGAAAGGAAAATTCCCGGTATAGACCGTTTGCTGCCTTCACTTTCTTCCATAATTGTTTACTCGACGTTGACGAGTTGAGTGATGACACATAGCGAATCCAGGATTCCCTCTGACTATTACGCCTTACTCTGCGAGCATTAGCTTTTGCCTTTTTGAACGCCATAAGATTCTCTATAGTGGGATATCTACGAAAAATTCCCCACAACTTCCGCTGGTTCTTGTACGTGGCCCGACAATCAGCATTTTACCAGGGTTTGTAACATTTGAGTGAATGGCTCGAACTCCTTGGAATTGATAAATCAGCAGCCGCAATCAAAACATTGGCGACTTCTTGTACAGAAATATCAATACTTTTGATCCTGACCATTGTATCAGATATCACAGCTAACCGTGCGAAAAGAGCCCAGTCTGCACGATTATAAGAGTACGTGGGTGGGAAGGTTTTCTCACTCGCATCAAAATCGTGAGAAAGGACAACAGGGAAGTGGTCGCTATTATACAGGTTCTTTTCTATAGAAAAATTTAATATAGGTAGGAGTGAGGGTGAGCAAATGGCCAGATCTAATGTGTGAAATGATCGTGTGGGTTCGTGGAAGTATGTTGGTTCCTCGTGATTGAGCATACATAGACAGTTATCAGAAAGTACCTGTTCTATCTGCCGGCCACGAGGGTTGGTCTTCCCACTACTCCACAAAGTGCTATGTCCATTGAAGTCACCAAGTATGATAAAAGGTGCTGGCAATTGATTAATCAGGTCATTCAAGTCTTTCTGGTGGATGACAGCATTAGGTGGCAAGTAAAGGCAGCAAACTGTCATAAGATTCGTGGAGTGAATTCTCACTGCTACAGCCTGTAAAGCGGTACGGAGAGTTAGAGAACTAGATGGAACATCGAGGGATGTAAAGATACATACGCCTCCAGAAACGGAAGATCCATCGGTGTCTTTTCGCACACAACCGTACCGACGTATCTTTGTAATGTGACACGACTTCAAGAAAGTCTCTTGAAGTGCTACACACACTGGATGATATTTATGTATAATGGCCTTTACGTCATCTATATGTGATCTATAACCACGACAGTTCCAAGAAACCAGGGAAGCTATTTTTTGGGCGAACTTGGCAAAAGAGTAGGGATCTGGGGGTCAAGGGATCTGGAGCCGCTTGTTTGAAATTGGCCTCTAAAGGGCTCTCATCTTCTTCGGATGCCTGACCTATGACATAATCCGTATCCGAAGGATTTACGTCCGTGTCCATGGCATCCGAGGCTGGAAAAGTTTTCCGCCTCCGAGATCTTTTGGAGACGGGCAATGATTCATAGAGGGAATCTGCTTCCCTCGCAATCTTCAAAGTAATGTTTTTTTCAGGTTTCTTCTTTAAGTTCATCTTAGGTTTTAGATTCTTTACGTTTATTTTTTTGTGATCTTTTCGCGGGCTATGTGTTTTAAATGGTTGTGCTTGAGTTTTTTCTTCTGGTTCTGGTTTATCAAGTATTATTACCGTATTCGTTTGTGTAGTTGAGCTTTTAGTGATTTTTTTTGCTGCTGCGGCATAGCTAAGACCTTGTATAGGTGTACGATTGGTGACAGCTAGCCATGCCTCTGGATAAGTGAGCTTGTTCTTAATTTTCACAGAGATGATTTCCTTCTCAAGTGTCCACGTTTTGCACGAGCGTGAGTATGATGGGTGATCACCTTTGCAATTAATACATTTTTCTTGACCAGTACATTCTGCGCTGTCGTGTCTCACTTCGCTGCAACGAGCACATGTGGGTTTTCCACGACAGGTGGTCTTAGAGTGACCAAATCGCTGGCATTGAAAACATCTGAGCGGGTTGGGTATGTACGGGCGGACAGAGCAACGCAGATAACCTGCAGTGATAGTCTGTGGTAAGTCAGGACACGCGAACGTGAGGATCAGATGTTTGGTTTTAACAATCTGTCCATCACGTCGAATAGTGATTCGTCTGACCTCACAGACTTTTTGTTCTCTTAAACCTTCCAAAATTTTTTGTTCCGGTACATTGTATAAGTCCGACTCTGATATGACACCACGGGGAAAATTCAAATTTGCGTGAGGCGATATCGTAACTGGTATGTTGGACAGCATTTGCAGTGACAAGAGTTGTTCGGCTTGCTTGTGGTTGTATTGACTTCAACCAGCAAATCTACAGAACGCATCTTGCTCACTGCTTTTACTGAACCAACAGTGGCAGCTAGACCTTTTTGTATTAGAAAGGGAGACACAGATGCAAAAGTATCACTCTCTGTTCGGCGGATAACGAAGAATGTGGCATTTGTTCATTCTTTTGAAGTCATTTGTTGCTTTATGGTGTAAAAGTATGTTTGCTCTTTCAGGGGAGCTCCCTGGCCGTTAGGGGGGCCAACCATTAACATTGTATCCATAAGATATAAAAAAAAATTATTCCAACCCGGGCGGCACCACCCACCATGGAGCCCAACAAGGGGATGCTAGAAGCACCAGTGCTGACCAGGGCCTATACGCTCACAATACGTTCCTGTGCAGACTACCACCCTTAACGCAGCTGTCAGCAAACATATCGATCGCTTGATCCCTATCAGGCAGTAAAACTGACCTACCAGCCGATTGATGCACATGGGACCAAAATGCACCTCCCGTTTACCTGAAGCAGAGGCCAAAGCAATGTGTTGGTTCCCCTCAATTACCAGAACCCTCCTTTCCAGGGACACGGGTCTCCACGCACGGCAAACACGTGGGTGATTAATCCCCAATAGAAAATTTAAGCAGCAGAGTGGCTCTTAGTTTCTGAAGGGGAGCCCTCGCTTCTAGAATCACAACGAGGGGGTGAGTGAGTGAGTGAGCGTAGGGTTTAATGGCGCAAGAGCCGATTTCGGCTAAGCTGCGCCAATCAATTGTTAAAATATTAAAAATCATTTAAAATACTCACATATAAAAGTTCACACATATATACAGCAAACAGATTTTGGTGGGGGGTGCCCCACCAAGTCAAATAAGGTTAAAATAATTCAAAGAAAAAAAATATTTTTATATCTAGGTAAAAGTATTTATATAACAAGATTTTGGTGGGGATTACCCCCACCAAGTATGATTGAATAATTTCACTTTCTGTTTTTCGTCGGGGTTAATAATTTCCTTTCAGTTTCTTCTACACGCTTTCTTGGAGTAATAACGTGTAAAAATTCCTCCTGTCTCCAGCACTCATTTTTCCAGTACTCTTCCGACAAGTGTTTTATTATATTCTTTTTCGGTGTTTCCACCTCTTCTTCTACGTCATACATAATCATGTCCTCATCTGAGGTGTCCTGAATAGGTGAGCTTTTTTTCGGTTTATAGGGTGCCATTTTTATCTCTATTTTTGGTTTTCCAGTGTTAGATAATTTTTTGGTAGGAAGCTTTTTTTACGACGTTTTGAAACTTGAGATACAGAAGTTGTATCTGTTGATGCTAAGCTATTGGATTCTGAGGTAGCAGCTATGGTACTAGATGTTGTACAGGTGGGAGTTTCAACAACAACAGAAGAGGGTTGAATAGTTGATTTGGAAGAGGATTCAATAGGTGAAAACATATTATTGGTGGTGGAAAGTACAGGTTCCGACACTGTATCTGCTATTGAAGAGGCGGCAGGCAAGAGGTTTGTTTGGGTTGACGATGATGAGGATATTGATGTATTTTGTTTCAAGAGGGATGAAGTTGGTTGAAGTAATTTTATAGGTGGACAAATTATTTTTGTTATATTTTCCTCTGTTTGGGATGATTTGGTTAAGGTTGAGGGTTTGGCAACCTGAGCGTAGCTTTGAGGTAACTGTGGAGCTATTAATTTTCGTGCTTCTGGATATGAGATATTTTTATGTGTTTTGATTTCTTGAATTTGTTTTTCTAATTTCCATTTTGAACACAGTTTGGAATCGGATGGATGGGGTTCTGAACAGTTAATGCATTTTGGCTCTAGATTGCAGTCAGTGGAGGAATGCCCAACAGACGCACATCTAGAGCAAGTAAGTTGTCCACGACAGGATGTTTGTGAATGTCCAAACCTCTGGCACTTAAAACAGCGCAGAGGATTCGGTATGTATATGGGCGTATTTTACAGTTAAGGTAGCCGGCTTTAATGGATGTAGGTAGTTTTGGGCTATTGAAAGTTAAAATAATGTGTTTGGTTGGAATTATATTTGCATCTTTTCTAATAGTGATTCTTCTAACCTGAGTAACGCCCTGAGTAGAGAAACCCTCAAGGATCTCCGTTTCAGGGGTAGTCAACAGGTCAGGTTCCGAAATAACACCACGGCAGGAATTGAGAGTTTTGTGCGGACTTATTGTAATAGGGTTGTTTAGAAAGGATTTCGCGAGGAGAAAGGATTTTGTTTGTAAAGAAGTATTAGTTTCTATAAGTAGGTCCCCGGAACGTAACCGTTTTACGGATTTCGGTTCACCACCTATTCCAATGAGGGCTTTATGAATAGCAAAAGGTGATATTTTTGTCATGTCAGTGTTAGGAAGTGAAATTAATAAAAATCTAGTAGTAGTTGAAACTTGATCAATGTTAGGGTTGGGAAATACGAGGCCTTTACCTTGGCGCATCAGTATAAAATTAATGTCACACTCTAAAACAAATAAGGGATTTTGGTGACAGACCTCGTAATTTTGAACAATGGTCAAGGGACGAGGACGACACTAGAGGTGGCACTCTCTTTTCGATCTTCTAAACTACGCCCCGACAGGTTTAAATTGCATCAGTTCCCGATATATCATGATTTCGAGCTTAGTGCCACTGAAGGCCTTTTGGATCTGCAGTGGTGCTTGGCTCGAACTCATGCCCTGCTGACCACATTCCCGTGGCCATAACCCTTTGACTCCCTCCGCCACCTTAATGAATGGCAGACCCATGCGTACACACAAAGGGATAAAATCAATTGTTTATTAACATCCAACTGCAAAGAAACACGAGGTATTCGAAAATATATATATATATATTTGATGGGAAAAGGATTAAAACCCAAATCTCGACTTTGACAACGCCAATCACCTTAACCCTTGAGCCATCCAAGCTTGCTGCCTGTCAGGACTTATGGAATCTACTGAATTTTATGAAGTCAAAAATCGTTATTTAAAAGTGGTATTTGAATGCGAGTCAATATAAAGCCATTCTTCGATACAAGGTACATTTAAAGTTTAAATTCTTTTATCAGTCAAGATCCTCATGTGCATTCTCGTAGAATCATTATTTTGAATAAAATACAGTTTAACGATAATGCTCTTATATATAACCGAGGGGTGGAGCTTACTTCCGTGAAAGATTCCAAGGCCTCAGGCAGTTTTAAGACGATCCTGTCAGTTGCATCAGGAATTGAAGTTACAACTCAACTAAAATGTATGTTCGACCTCGAGCAGGGCAAACTCTTAGGAAATTAGGCAAGAAATAAACTACATATAAATGCAGCTATTTATAGCATACTTCACCGTGTATGCTGGTCTTATATAAACTTCTTTTTATTTGGTTTTTTAATAACGTCGATATCTTAAGCAAGGTGATAGCTGTAAATGTTAATTGATTGCAAATTAAGTTGTATCCTAAGGTTACTCTAGAGGTATTGGAAATGGACCTCCTAACTTTGTAACTGCTGAGATAGGCCTGCTTGAAAAATATAACGACCAATGACATAAGCTGCAGGAAACCTTTTATTAATGTACCCGGAAATGAATTGTTTCAATCAATTATACAATGAGTCTCATGTTATGAAATTAAGCAATTGGAATGAATCTCCATTCTAAAAATTTTCCCAAATCTCCACATTGCAGGGAATTTTATTTTATGAAAAATGTTACGTTTGTTTTAAGAGAAACAGTTGGACAAATTGAGTTTGGAGAAATAAAAAAAGTGTTTATTTTCAAAACACTCATAGCGGTTCCGTAATCAAATTTACTTAAATCGCATATTGATGAGGTAAAAAAAAACGTTCAATTTATGTAATAAAATTATGATTACATTGCTACTGCAGTAATATTTGTGCATCCCAAGAATATGTAATGAATATCTATAGGAATTCTGTTGTGATCAACATTAACAGTTTGCATAATTCTGGATATTTATTAAGATAAATGTCATAGTAATAACCAAACGTATGTCCTTAAGTTGTCTAATTATTTCTAATCGAGTTGATTAGTATATTTACTGCAATAAAAGTGAAACACAATCTACAAGCTTAAACTCATTAGATTTTCCTAATTTATATTTTTCTATTATTTTTTTTTAGTTTATTTAAGAATAGAATATCTGGAAAAAAAATTACTTTTCAAGTAAAAAAAGGCAGAATTAGACTGATATATCAACAAATTTAGTGCGTATTTTTGTTTTCTTTATTTTAGTCTAAAAAGAATATTAGGTTCATTAACAGTGATATTGTAACAAACTTCGTGGACGGTGACCTTTAGTGGACAATTCCATAGAACAGAGTAAAACATGTCCTAATTAATTGCTGAAATGCTAAAATGGTAGTTTACGTAAATGCCTTTATATTAGCTTTAATGTTAATGTTCTTCAATGTTTGTCAGTGTAGTATTTAAATGCCATATTAAACTCTTTCACCAAAGAGGTTTGGTATCTGCTAGCCATAATATGTTAATTAAATGGTGACGCCCTTGTGTTTGTAATATTTAAAAAGGTTAGTTTTTCCCACGAGTAATAATGCACAGTATTAAGTGGATCAATGATCCTGTACCTATGAATCAAATTAATTATCTTATACACGGAAAATTGTTTTTCTGATATGATCGCTGTAGTGTTTATAATGCGGTTAATTATTTCAAAGAAAACAATGCAACATTTAGTTGAAATTTTAATTTGACAAGTTTTTATTCAACTTTCATGTAATGCATAAGTTCTACAACTACTTCTGTCTTGAATTCGACTCTTGAAGAGACTGATGAATTTTTCTGACTGGTAAATGTTCCAATAATCCTCGTTCCATCATAACATATTAATTTTTTTTTATAAAACAAATTTGCAAATGTTAGTGAGACGGTACCAAAGCTCGTGAGTGAGCCAGCGAGGGCCTGTTTTAATGGTGCTAGAACCAATTTCGGCTAAGCTTCGTCCCCATTTACTCAAACGTATCAAAATTAAACCAACCAATCTCAGAAAGGCGATAAAAAAGCATGTTTTAAATTAACTTCCTTCTCCTAAAAGAATACAAGATATCGAAATTATAAATTAGCTCATATGAAACCTCTGTACCTGTATTTTCAATTAAGTCACAATTTTTGATGCCCGACTGGAAAATTATCTTTTTTTATATATAAATTTTTTGTGCGAGAGATGTTGAATAAATTTATTACGTACTATCACAACAATGCAAACATCCAAGGGAACTCGTTAAGTTGGCAGCCCCAATTTCGCCTTTTCAGCTCGATGCCGTACACGCTGAATCAGCAGTCATCGCTGTGCCTTAAGTCACCAACACGTTTGCGATAGTACATTACAAGCTCTCGCAGAAAAATATAGCAACGATTGTCTGGACTTTAATCTTTGTGTGAGAAGAAAAGCGTTTTCTCATACGAAGACTTAACATTCAACGGAACTAAATACTCAGTTTTCCAGGAAGCTGCAAGAGCCGCCTGTTTATCAAAATTTGAAGACTTTATCACTGAAGAGTCGGACGATGAAGCGTCGGTGATTGATTTGACTCAGAAGCACCGAGAACGAATTTTGAGAAGAAAACCAATAAATAGACTTATAAATTATACATGTAAATAACAGTTTTACAACTCTAGCCATAGTTTGTACAATAAAGATTAATATTATAAGACAGGAGGTCCCCCCATCCTCTAGTTTTATTACGGTATAAAGATGTGCGTGATTTTATTGCAATAGTACTCATAACGAAGTTAAAACATGTTACCCAGAAATATTAAACAATTAATTTTAATAACTGAACTTCAGAGATTTAATTTGCAGAAACAGCAATAGTTAAACGTGAAATTACTAGTGTTTATTTTTATTTTAGTGGAATATAAGAAATTTCAATACAGTTATTGAAATGTTTTAAAGCATTTATTTAAACCTAATTCGTAAATGTGAGTCTTCAATTTTTGATGCATCGTGCGAAATGTTCTTTTCATACTTATATATTAATTTGGAGAGTTCGCGCGCGTTGCAGTTAAAATGTTAAAAATTTTACTGGAATGAAAGCCATATAAGACTTAAAAGAATGAAAATAAAGGCATAAATATTTTCGGGTACATCATGTTTTGATTTACGTTAGAAGTAAAACTATGCATATAGAGGTTCTGAGGTGTTTAATTTATAATTGTAAAGATATGAAATATTTATTCTTTATTTTTTATACAAAAATAAAGTAAACACAAACAAATAAAACTTTATTAGCTTAAATTTTTTGTATGATTATTATAAGAGTAAAGACGCAGTTTGTACAAGTTACAAAATTCCAACTGTCATGCCATAAAACACATGAAAATTTTTAATATTTCTCCATCCTGAATTGGTTCATATGCCACTTTTCGAAATCTTAAACTTCAATTGTTAAAAAAAGCCTTGATAATTGGGTGTGTAAAATATGAAGTATACTTTAATACAAAGTATATGAAATTGATATTAGTAGAATGTTTATTTAAAAGTAAAAATTAAAGCCTTTGAGACTGTGTTTAGTTAAAAAGCAAATAGCAGCTGCAATAAATAGTGTCTTAGGTGGTATATATAATAAAAGGGTATTTTGAAATAGAAATTTATATTACTTAACATTTTACAATATTAAAAAAATTTTTGCGTAAGTTAGTTATAGAATATTAGCATTGTTATATATAGATACCAACAATCAATTTTAGATTTAAATTGCAAATGATGTAAGCCATCTAAATATTTCTTGTTTAAATCTCAAGAGATGGATATCAAATACAGTACAACGTCGTTTATCCGAACGTTTATTATCCGGAGCGTCAAATATCCGGATACATTTTCGAACAGTGCAATGCTCAACAGCTTTTTTTTCCGCATGAGGCCAAAAGTGACGGGTGAGTGAATATTAACGTCCCAAAAGTGACGGGAAAACACAAGGTGAGGGATATTTGGGTAATTTCAGTTGTGTGATTTGGTAAACATCTGCGCGGAATATTAGGTCAGTTTGTTTCCAAGTGAGGAGGTGTATACGTGCTCTGTTGAGTTTTGTTTATGTAGACACCTGGATGGCATGCGATGCAGAAGATTGTGGATTTTAAATGCTAAATGACGAAATTGTGACCTCTATGCAAGAATCCGACCCTGTTGATGAAAAGGATAAAGACGAGGACAACTACAACAAAAGTACAAATGCCGACACGTTTCTGCTTTAAAGACAGCTATGAAGTGGTACGAATAGCAATCAGAGTGCTGTCCTACTCAACTACTGCTGCTCAAGAGATTCGGAGACCTAACAGCGAAAAAACGAAGGTGTACAATGGTACAGCTTAAAATAAGTGATTATTTTCCACAACAAAGGTAAAATTCTGACATTTTACACCTATTTTAGTTTGCTTCAAGCACGTTTCCCGCATGTGATGATTTTCAATATTCGTACAGTGTCCTACTTCAGAAACTGCATGGATATCATTCGGTTTTCGGTTATAAGAACAATCGCGTATCTGAACGGTGTCCGGTCCCAATGGATTCGGATAAACGACGTTCTCTACTGTACTATAAATTAGTAGTCACCAACCCCCGGAGTCTGAATCAAAGGGTACCGCGCACCCAAGGAACACTAAATTATTTCTATTCTATTTACTGTAGTACATTTCTCTAGTTTGAATGAATTTTTATGGAAATCCCTTTAAATTCAGTTTTGGGTGTAACGATTTTATCCTCAATGCATATTTAAATGCAATTAAAATTATTAATCAAAACATTCCAAAATATAACCAATCACCATACCACCCTCAGCGAGCCGCGGTAAAAGTATCAAACGCTGACCGATCCGCGGCAATACCAAAAGATGGGGAGCGCTGCTGTAAATGATTGGGTAGTATTTTTCATTCAGGATTTGTAAGTTACTTCCAAGATTGACACAACATATAGACCAGAAATATCGGATTTTATGTAAATTTTTGAAATAATTCCATCTCATGAAGCCTTTGAATTTTTAGGTATCGATTTTATTAAGATTAAATTTATATATAAACTAACATGCATTACGATCCAATTTCTAAAAGTACTTTTTTACGTTTATGTAAATAAAATTTCTTTTAAATAAATTTTGCTATTAAAATTCTTTCCGTTTTTTGTTGTCTGCACATTAAAGTATTAATTTTTTATCCTTATAACATGGATGTTTTTTAATACAGTACTCGCATTGGAGTAGTTTAATAACGAATTGGTTGCCGTTACTGAAAAGCAGTCTCTTTATCAACATAAAATTCCTTCCTAAATAGTATAAATTTAAATTTTTATCGAATAAATTTTAAATTTATAAATCGGGGAGTTGATTGAGGGTTTATGAGCAATGCACATTCAAGTTTACCTACAGTATACTTTTCATTAGATTCTTTGTTAATATTTCGACTAATCGTATTTGAAATATTCTTATTCTTTTGGAAAAACTTGAATAAATTAATAGTCGTAATCATTTTTTGGAAGCATTTTATTAGATTCTAGTGAGTAAAAGAGTTTGTTGCAAGAACCATTCTGGCTAAATTACTCCAAGCAATCCCTTAACATGGTATGGGGGGCGAGTCACTCAGGCCTCACTAACTCTGGGAAACTATTTGTGTGATATCAATGACCTCTTGTCTCCTATTTTCCTCTTTGAGAGTGGCACAAACGTTTTTTTACAATCTTAAGATACTCGAGGTGACCGAGTTCCCTGCGCGACCTCTTTATTTCCAAAATAGTGGAAGTGTGCGGTACATTTTCCTCTCCGTGAACAACTTGGTGGTTTTGATTTCCGTGTTGCACGAGTTATGGCTTATGAATATAAATGAGCAGAATATAAAAAAAATGGGCATTTGGCATTTCTATTGAAGGGGAAGTTGAAACTGATCAAGCAAGGGAAGAACCTGTTGAAATAATGCATATTAATCTGATAACGATTCGAGAAAAGCGATTAACATGGAGTTCTTTAAGTATCATTTGAAAATTTTCCTTTCAACTCAAACGTTTCAAGAAAAAATACGAGGCCAAAACTATAGAAAAAGTTTAAGTATAAACCATTGAATACTTCCACAACTCGCATGAAGACGCCAATCCTTTTATTTTAGAATGACTTCAATACACTCATGGTGTCGGTATGCATGCAGTATTTGTTATAGCTGCTATAACTCCCCATGGGGCTGCGGATTGGTATTTACCACTACAGACATTCCGAGGAGGTAGAGTCGCTTTTAAGTGCCATACTCTATAGGTGGAATACCATTTGTCGAGATGTAATTTGGACGCTCAGTTCTCTCTAGAGGGAAGCACCCGAGCTCTTTCGATGCGAAATGGAATTACTTTAATTTTGCCGAGCGCACCCCAGCTAAACACCGTACTCTAGGGATCTTAAACATACCACATAACATTGTAACAGGGTCGCTGTCAATTTCCTGAATCACGAAAATCCCTCGACTAGGGCCGGGGTCCAACCCGCAGCCTTAGTGCACAAGGTCGGCGACAAACCAACTACGCCACCCAGCCGGCTTCTATTAACCGAACTACTTTAACAATATAAATGCAGCAAGAAGTGTCCAGCTGTAACTGAGCGTAGCATCCTCGTGGACTCCATAGACAACGCAATTAGTTTCTACCCATCTCTAAACGAGCAAGTAACCAATATACCAACTGCGATGATAGGCAGAGCTGTTATGAAAAACGATGCCTCAGGACAGGTTTCCTGTGTATAGCAAAATGATTATATTTAGAACGAGGCATATTCCAAAGTTAGAGTTGCGAAACAGTTTCTTTGATAGATCTCGTTAGGCAGATCAAGCTCTGAAGTCAATAAATGACCGGATGTAGGATAGTTCATATAATCTGCTCGCGTTATTTAGGTACATTTTCTCTGAAGGATGTGAAGGGATGGGCAAGATATTTATATAAGCAAGCAACAGCTATTTTGCCGAAGATCCAAAGGTAATTTGTAGCAATCTACTCAGACTCTTCACTGGTGATGCATGAAATGCATAGTAAACTTTTAGTGTGGTGCGGTTGACGGGATCAAATTCTCAAAGCAGGTTATTCGCCTGTTCGTAATCAATAGGAGACGGCAAGATACTATGGAATGATGCGCTTTGATACACACATTTGAGTGAGGTTCATTCCAAGCAAAAATCTACTGTAATGGAAATGTTGGCTTATCCAACCAGCAAATTTAAATACTTTTATACTAACTGAAAAAACTGTACTAAATTTAGAATATGCATGGTAGACGTTTTTTAAAGAAGAGTCTTTTTCAGGTAATAGTTAAAAATTTACTGCTAAATCACAATAAAATAGATCAAATCTGTATTTCAGAAGCAAACTAATTCGATAAGGGGATCAAATATATTCTAGATTCTTAAGACTGGGTCTGGAGAATTGTCAGCCAGTCGATATACTGCAGTTATGAATTGGACTTTTACCACAAGGACTTTGTCCGCATTCAGATGTTTTAGTTGAATCAAGTATGGTTAAGTTTCATAATACACAAAATAAGCGGCACAATACCCGATTTAAAAATAATTTATTCACTTTGAAATTTCGAAAACATTTACAAAAAAAAGAGACGACTAAAGATACAATTCTTTCTCGATTAAGAAATAAGTCAGCAATGAACAAATGATTCAGTGTTCAATAGGATTGCGGACGCTTGTTGAATCCTATAGTCCTTTCAAAGTATTAAGTACACAAGTCAGATTTATTTTAATGTGCCAAATTTAAATATTTTGAATTTTAAATTACTATAAGACTACATTTACATGGTTTTTATCTATATTATATGGCAAGGAATAGAACCTTAAGTAAAGCTTAGAGGGGTGTTATTCTTCCCCTAGATTAAACTATTCTAATTAAATTCACCTAATTCAGTCCTGCATTTGTTTGGCGTTTATCTCCAAAGAGTTGGGGACATATGCTATCAGGCCAATGTCAAAAATCACGTCATCGGATGCTTGAAGTTCATGGCGTGGACTAGAAATTTAACGGGATATTGCACCAAGATTCATATCTTTAAAAGAGATACTGTAACTACAGCGTGCTATCAAGATTGTCTTATTCCTTGTAAGGAGAATCCCTGCGGCAGAAATTTAACTACCCCGATTCCCTTCCCCAAGGACGTTCATGAAGCATGTAGAAAGGAAGGCGTATTCCTCCATCATTACCTCACCGAAAGTCTGGATGCCATGTAGTATTCTTTTGTACAGCTACTCTTATTTGGAAATTGGCCTTACAGAGGAATAGCTTTTATAGCATCTGCATTGAAGTATAAATAATTATTTTAAAATCTTAAGTGGTCAGTGTAAAAAACGCCGACATGCTTAAAGTATAAAACCTTTCAGTCTCTAACGTGACGTGATGTGTTGAAACCCTATTAGGCTAATATTTCATTTTATACTGAAATATAGTTTGTTTTGTGTTTTAAAATAAAATAACTTTGAATTAGAACAAGTTGTGCGTTCTACCTTGCAGTATGTTCAAATTACACCACCTTCAACCGTGCTATCCAAACAATTATAGTATAGAATATAAAAATTAAATACTTTCCAACTTTCCATTTAATTCGCAAATACAATCGATATATATTCATGTAGAGCTAATAAAGTCGTACTTTCCCTCATTTTGAACTTTACAATCCCTTAATTTTAGTGAATCCGGATTCTACAAGGAAGAGGTATTGTTGCGGTAATTGTCTTAAGTTATAGAAACTTTAGTTATAATTTAAAATTTATCTGCTTAAAATAAACCATACATTAGAACTGTGGTATACATGAAACAAAACAAGAAACTAATACAAGTAACTATTGCTATTGTTTGCAGATTTAAAGAAGCTTGTTCTGTTCACAGGAGTTTAATCAGCGAGGTTTGTTCTTAACCAGTCTAAGTACTTGGTAACCCTTGTATACACTCCAGGATAGCCCGGTTGGGCGCACAACTTTCCAAAAGATACTACTCCAACCAGGTAGTACTTGTTTTCTTTTCCAACTGCCACTAGAGGACCTCCAGAATCACCCTGAAAATCAAAGTAGAACAAGATATCAATCATTGGCATGGCCAAGTAATTTTAGCACGTTTTTCACATGTTGTATTAACAATAATGAACTTTTTACTAACAGAAAGTAGTACTATACTTAAAAATTTTTTAATTTAAAACAAATTTAAAAATTATTAAATTTAAATAGGATTCTGCTCATCTAGGGCACAAATGCGACCAAATGCCGAAAATCCGAGGCCAATTGGTTGCTTATTGGCTGAGAAAAAGGTACGACAAAGTAGGGAACGAAGTCGAAGACAAAATTTGAGTCCTTATAGCGCTTTTGTTCCACTACGTGAAAAACATGCTAAAAAGCCCCAAGTACGTCTTCAAACATATTCGATATGCATTTTATTTCACTGAGAGATAAACTTATTATCAGATAGCATAACATAAATAAGCAAAATACACGAAGCCGTACTTATAAAGCCTCAATGCCATTCCAAGCATTTTCATGAACTATTCTACGACTTAGGGATGGGTGAGCGAGCGAGTGTGTTAGTGTTGGTATTTTGGCGCAAGAGCCATACCTGGCTATACTGCGCCACACGTTTGTTAAAATTTTAAACAAGTTGTTTTTTTACACTAAAATTGAATATATATTCAAATATTTTACATGCGTGCATGCACGCATATAAAAGTATAAAAGTTAAGATAGTTTAAAATAATTTTGTCAAATTAAATATAAAAACTCAATTTTTAAAAGAAAGGCAAAAAGATTTTGGTGGAGAGTTTCTCCCAACAAGTCGGACATCGACACAACAGAATGGAATGGAATGACAAGACGAAGGGTCGAAAATAGAGAAGGATCCCTAGGGTAACCCGGGGTTGTGACACCGGTGTTTACCAAAGACAATAAACACCTTGGGTGAAGGAAAAGATCACTAGGGTACCTCGGGATTGTGACACCCGTACTCACCTAAAGAAGGTGAGCCCCCTGAGGGGGACTTAGGGATGGGAGAGTTTACCAAAGTTTCCCTATAAAGCAACACTATTGCTTTTGGCGACGGACCTGGTAATATTGAGCCTCAAAGTGATGAGAACGACACTTGAGCCGACATCCTCTTTTCCAAGTTGCTACACCACGGCAACTGGGAGTGTCCAAGCTACGACAGACTTTATGTGCATCGACCTTTACATGGGTATTCAGTGGTACCCGGAATCTAAATCATAGCCATTACGCTACCACCCCCACTAAGGGGCTGAACTTTGGCATTCATAGTTACAGTCATGAGATTGGAATGTACGAGTAGGTACTGGAATCTTCTAATCAACACCGTTAAAGAAATCCCTCAAATGCTGCTGGACTCCTCAAAGTGTGCTCTAGTAGACGGCAAGGAAGATTTTCGGAGCAGAATGTGGTTGGGGATGCATGTCAAGAGAACACACTCCTGGTAGGGTCACCCAAGGCGGGAAAACACTTATGCTCAGCCGAGGCCTGCAGGCGGAGATAAATCAGACTTCCTTATGGTGTTCTGGGTCTTTGACCTACATAAGCTGTTCCACATTTCGTCACGAGACTTCCAGTCGTAAGCAATAGGATGGAGGATTCTTGGGTTCGTGGACTTTGTCTAGCCTAGGGGTGGCCAACCCACGGCACGCAATCCACACTGTGGCACGGCAGAGTTGCAATAGTGGCACGCGAAGACTTACTGAAAAATTTAAAAATTTGAAAGATAAATAATTTTTAAAGCGATTTTATTGCACAATGCAGTTTCAGATAAGAATCCCTTCAAAACTTTTATTCGTAAACATATTTTGATCAATCTTTTTATATTATGAACATAAAATCAAAATATCGCTTCAAAATTGCTTGTACGCACATAAAACAACCCAATTGTTTATATCTAGATTAGCTCTTGAATATGCTGAATAGTAGAAGTAGAAGAAAAGTAGAAGTAATTTAACCTTAAGATTTATCAATCACTGTTTTATTACAAAATTTACAGTCCTTTATGTGAATATAATTACTGTTTTTAAAGCAATTTCATATAATAACAAAGATAAAGTGCTCTAGTTTTTGTAAAAAAAAAAAATCTCTTATCCTAAAAGTCATTTCAAAATTGAATAATATAGCAACACATTAGAATTGAAAATTTGTTCATAAACCTTTGGTACAGAATGGACCGCGTTTATGATATTTTTTGTCAATTTTTACCCATTTTAGTTATAATAATTTATTTTTTTCTTAATTTTAGCATATTTTCCTTTAAATGTACTAAACAAATCTAAAAACAAGAGAAAAAAATCCCATATCTCCATTTTTTTAAAAAAAAAGTAGTCGCAAGTAGTCCGATACCTTAATAAGTTCGAAGTGAAAAGTCTGTATCACTTCCAAATATAAAAAAGAGAATAGTCACCTGGCAAGAATCTTTAGAACCGTCCATCATTCCAGCACACAAGTATTCCTCTGTAATGTTGAGTTCCCTTTCGTAAGCTTTTCTGCACAAGTCCTGACTTTGGATATCAAAACCGACTTCCATCAAGACATCGCTCGAGGGACCATCTGGAAAGTAAAAGTATTTTACTTGAATCCGAAATAAATTCATTACAAATGACGATATTTCAGAAAAGTTCGTCAAACTTGCAAAACACGCGATCATTCAATTACATCAAAGTAAGTAGTCTTCAATTCAAACTGTTTGAGAAATAGACTACATTGCATTAGATAAATTCCTTATGTAATTCAGGAGTGGGAAAATAGCAATCCGCGTGCCACATTCGGACCTCTGTTTGCTTGCGGCAAACTAAACCAAATATAGAGAAAATGTTTTGAGCGCGTTTTTCACGTAGTGGAACAAAAGCGCTATTAGCACGCAAATTTCGTCTGAGTCTCATATTTTGTCGTACCTTTTTCTCAGCCAATAAGCAACCAATTGACCTCTGGTTTTCGGCATTTGGTCGCATTTGTGCACTAGATGAGCCGAATCATATTTAAATTTTCCCATTATTTTCCTGAATTTCGCTAGTTTATTTTGCTTTTTTATAGTGCTGATACAGATTTGTGTCATTTCTTTTCAGCTCAATAGTAGTACATTTAGAGGAATGGTACAGTACTACTTTCTGTTAGTAAAAAGTTCATTAGTTGCATTATTGTAAAATACAACATGTGAAAAACGCGCTAAAATTACTTGGCCATGCCAATGATTGATATCTTGTTTTATATTCGGATCGACACGCGTCTGAATAAAGTTTCCTTTTACATAAATTTACTCTGCCGGCTGGGTGGCGTGGTTGGTTTGTCTCCCGCCTTCGGCACCCAAGGTTGCGGGTTCAACCCCGGATTTTCGTGATGCCGAAAAACGACAGTGGCCCTGTCGTATGATTATACGGCATGTTAAAAATCCCTAGAGTGTCTGTTTGGCTTGGTTGCTCTTGGCAAAATTAAATCCTAGTTCAGGTTCACATCGTCAGAGTTCAGGTGCCTCCCCCTGTGGAGGAAACAGTCAAAATTACCTGCGGCGATTGGTATCCGCCTATGTGGCGCAACACTAAAGAGTGATACCAGCTCCTGGGGATGTACTAGGTCTGCAATGGTAAAAATACCAATCCGCAGCCCTACTGGATAAAAAATATCTACTCTTTAATTTTCACGCAAGTAGGCCAAAATTAACTTGCATGTTGTGGTGAGAATTTTACCAATCAAATCTCGCTAATTTATACAATAAATTAAATGCTTATTGAGACATATGTACCAAAATGCATTTGCAGCTACAGATCATAAAATTAGCACAATTTGATAAAACTGCCACTATTTTATTCAACTTATATCGACCGATTTTTATGGTACAACTTATACATCTTCGGTAATGCAAAGCTAACTAATGAAGGCAATTATTTTAAAGAGATGCAACCCTCTTTTATTCAATATCCACAATGTGGCCTGTTGGCTAAAACAATTATCTAATATATAAAATTCTCCTGTCACAGTGTTTGTAACCAAACTCCTCCGAAACGGCTAGACCAATACTTATGAAATTTTGTGCGTATATTCAGTAGGTCTGAGAATAGGACGTAAACTTTTTTTCATTCCGATATTGCAATTAGTTAAAAAGATATTAAAAACCTTAAAACGCGCAGTTGTTTTACCCTGTGTGTTTATTTAGCCGTTTATTTCGCTTGGCGTGGAAAATCGGTTTCGCGCCAGATGCGACTTTTCTGTTCCACCGTCCAAATCACCCTGTCCATAAGTTACACTAGCAAAAGGGGTGTCTATAACAAATCAAATATCACCGAATTTAGCGAGTGAAAAGCGCATTTTATTTTTTGTACATTCATATATTGCATCCGTTTATAAAACAAACATATCAAAAATATTTGCGAAAAACTTAATAGCTTTTACTTCGTTATTTCAAATAAATGACACGAGATCAGTTATTGCCATTTTGCTCAAGAGATGGTTCTCGCGTTCAGTTAAGTAAGTGATCACATATAAATCAATGATTTTCAAAAGTGTCCCGTGCTCCCGCCAACAACTATTGTGTTACATGTATGAACCATTTCTGAATATTTTCAGACATTTGAGTTCTTATTTATTATTTATTAGTTTATTATTAAACGAGTTAATAAAACTAATACTCAGTGCGTGCAAATTTTTCGGGAATCATTTTCAATTAAAGGATAAATATATACGTATTTCATAACTGAAAGTTATAGGTAAAATAATAAAAGAGCAGATACATTATCAGTATACTGTTTCCTAGCATTTAGTACTTCTATTTGTGTCTTTTGTACAGTGAACAATGCCAGCCAGACGCAAGGGTATGATTTGGGCCGTCGAACAACTAAATCTACAGCCATGCGAAATCGAAGAGCTCAAAGAACAGGCGAACAAATCCAACAGGATAATGAAGATACGAGTGTGAACATGGCGCAGTTGCGTGAATCCCAATCACAAGAGGCACGAGTGGAACAAAATCAACAAAGACAAGAGTGTTGATTCGTACTTGACACACGCAGAGCAAATGACCAACAACTACATCAAGTATTTACATCCAATTCATTCCATCGTCTAGCATTCGAGTATAAGCCCGATGTTAAATATTACACTAATTCGAATGTGGAAATTGGTGCTATGGACAATGAATGTCTGCATTGCAATGCGCTTAAATTAAAAAACTAGCCAGCCAGGTTGTGTTGCGTGTCAGGAAAAGTGCAACTACCAGAACTTGAAACACCACCTGAACCATTGTCACGTCAATCCACGTTCAACGTACGCTAATGAGATCAACGCTTGCTTGAAATCATCGCCAATGTGGCGTAATGTTGGAAAAAGTACCGCTGAAAGTAAATATGCGCGTTCAAATGTTTCAAGATCCATCCGCTGAAACATCCTCAAAACAAATGTTAGATATCGGCGGTGGAAAAAGCAGCTGTACATGAAAACACTGGATGCATAATATTGCCGACCGATTTCTGCACAATCATTAACTCGCAAAATGCTCTCATTGAGCAGATATTTCCCGATATACACATACAATACTTGAATCATAAGTGGCTGACAGAAAGAGCAATTTCGGCATCAAAAAATGTGGACGACAACGCTTTGAATTTCAAGATACAACAAATGAATCCAGGAGACTTGAAGTCATACAAATCTATGCAGTTTGCGATACCAACGAAACTAAATTATCCAGCCGAGTTTTTGAACTCATTGGATTTGCCAGGCATGCCACCATACCATTTACAACTGAAGGTTGGATCTCCGGTTATTTTGCTTCGTAATTTAAACCCGCCACGACCGTGCAATGGCACGCGATTAGTCATTAAAAATTGATGAAAAACGTTGCCAAGGCAAGAATTTTGAATGGAAAGTTCCGAGGAGAAAATGTTTTACAATCACGAATCCCAATTATTCCCACAGATGTTCCAATTGAATTCAAACGGATTCCATTTCGAATTAGATTGCCATTCGCAATGACAATCAATAAGTCTCAAGCCCAAACTATGTCTGTTTGTGGCTTAGATTTGGGCACACTGTTTTTCACACGGACAATTATACTAGTCATGTTCTCGCGTGGGTAAACCATCCAGTTTGTATTGGCTAAAGATGGACTCGCTAAAAATATCGTACACTCCATTGCACTAAGAGACTGATAAAGTTATTTTTAACTGTCATAATTTGCGATAGAGATGTAATTTGAAATTTATTAGTTAAAATAATAAAAGTACAAAGAATTCAAAAAATTAATCTTTGGTGTTTTATTACTTGTATAGACCGTCATCGTTCACAGCGCTCCATTCCTCTTTCAGTCATATACCACATCCCCACACACTTACAATGAGTTATTTTTTATTTTACTACCAAAATATTCTCTAGAAATAATTCATATAACAAAACGTTTGTCGGGTCAGCTAGTATCCTAATATTATACATGTGAATGCAAGTTTGTTACGCTTTCACGCCCAAACCACTAAACTGATTTTAAAAATTCTTTCACCAATAGAAAGCTACATTATCAGCGAGTAACATAGGCTATATTTTATTCCCGTATTCTTACGGGAACTATAAGGGTGAACGTGAAATTGAATGCCAAGATGAACGCCAAAGTGAATGCCAAGCTGAGCTAATGAAGTCGTTGTTTTGGTTACTGGCGACCGATGCTCTCCACGAGACAATATTACGCGCACATAATACGCTGACACGCGTCATAATTTTTTTAATGATAGTTATCCCACTGTTCAATTAAGTATGGCAACAGCTCTGTTTCGCATGCACCTTTAAAAATAATAAATAAGAGCTTCATAAACAAAACAATTAGAGTAACAAAAAATTTATGTTTACGGTTAGTTTTAATACTTTTTTCATTATTTATATTTTTCAGTCACATTTAAGCAATAGTTATCCTAATCTATATATATAAAGGAGAAAAGTGACTGACTGACTAATCACGAAATCTCTGGAACTATTCAACCTACAGACTTTAAATTTGGTAGACATGTTCCTTTGATAGAGTAGACATCAGCTAAGAAAGGATTTTCCGAAATTCGAAACGCAAGGGGCGTTACGGGGGGTTAAGGGCTTTAATAATAATTGTTTCCATGTTTAAACTACTTGATGAACAATCTTGAAATTGGGTAAGCAGATTCCTTTCAGAGAGTAGAGATCCGCTACAAAATGAGTTTGCTGAAAATCGACCCCCAAGTGGCGTTGCAGGGGCTTAGGGGGTGTTATAGATAATTATTTCCATTTTTAAACTATTTGACGTACTGTCTTTAAATTTGATATATAGATTCCTTTCGTAGAATGATCAGTTACAAAACTGGTTTTGTGAAAACAGACTTCTAAGTGGCGTTGCGGGGGATTAAGGGGCATAACAGATAAATATATCCGTTTTTAAACTACTTCACCTACCTGCTTGAAAATTGGTAGGTAAGTTTCTTTCCTGGTGTAAATATCCGCTACAAAATGGGTTTTGGGAAAATGGACCCTAAGGGGTGTTGCGGGGGGTTTAAGGGGCGTTATAAATTCCTATTTTTAAGTTATTAGACATACAGTCTTGAAACTTAGTAAGCAGATTCCTCTCATAGGGTAGAGATACGCTAAAAATGGGTTTCGTGAAAATTGCCCCCAAGTGGCGTTGAGGGGACTTAAGGGGCGTTATAGATAATTATTTCCATTTTTAAACTATTAGACGCACAGTCTTTATATTTGATAAAGAGATTTCTTTCATAAAGTAGAGATCAGCTATAAGAAGGTTTTGTGAAAACAGACCTCTAAGTGGCGTTGCAGGGGGAAAAGTGGCGTAAGAGATAAATATTTTCGTTTTTAAACTATTTGACCTACCTGCTTGAAAATTGGTAGGAATGTTTCTTTCATGGAGTAAATATCCGCTACAAAACGGGTTTGGAGAAAATTGACCCCCAAGGGATGTTGCGGGGGGTTAAGAGTAGATATAAATAATTTCTTTTTTTAAACTATTAGACTCACAGTCTTGAAATTTGGTTAGCAGATTCCTCTCATAGGATAGAAATAGACTGCAAAATGTGTTTTGTGAAAATCGACCACTAGGTGGTGTTGCGGGGGTTCAAGGGGCGTTATTGATAATTTTTTGCATTTTTAATTAATTGGACGCACAGTCTTCAAATTTTGCTAAGCAGATTCCTTTCATAGAGTGCAATTCCCCTACAAAATGGATTTTGTGAAAACAGACCCAGAAGTGGCGTTGCGGGGGCTCAAGTGGCGTTATAGACAATTATACCCATTTTTAAACGGTTAGACGTACAGTCTTGAAATTTGATAAGCAGATTCCTTTCGTAAAGTAGAGAACCGCTACAAAATGGGTTTCGCGAATATCAACTACTAAGTTTAATTTCGGGAGATTAAGAGGCGTAATCGATAAATATTTCCATTTTTAAACTACTTGATCATCCTGCTTGAAAATTGGTAGGCATGTTCCTTTCATGAAATAGAGTTCCTCTAACAAAGAGTAAAATGAAAATTGACCCTAAAAATGTTTGCGAGGGGTCAAGAGGAGTTACAGAAAAAAATTCCTGTTTTTAATTGTTAGACCCATATACTTGAAATTTGTTAAGCATGTTTCTTTTGTTGAATAGGGATCCACTAAGAATAAATTTTAAGCAAATCAAGTTCTGGGGGGGTGCAGGGGGTTACTGGGACGTATTGACAAAAAAATTATTTTCGAGCTACAAGGACTATAATAATGAAATTTGGTTTGTATTTTTCTTTTGTTGAATTGAAATCCGCTAAGAGCAGTAATTTTGGAAAACGGCTCTCAACGGGATTACGGGGATATTTATAGTAAAACTTTTGCTTTTTTCTGTTAGATTTAGACTTGAAATTTGGCTTGCATGTTCAATTTACGGAGTAGAGATCCACCGAAAATTGGTTTTGCGAGAATCCACTTGGTTTTTGAAATACGAAAGAGCAAACATCATTCTACGCTTCAATTTTAGAGATTTTTAGAAAATACAAATTAGACGAGTTCTGCCCTTTTTTTTTATCAACAGGTGACAGTTACAGGTATAAGTATATTTTTCAATTCAATCGGATTCTTAATGCTAGGACTTAGATATCAATAATTTATACATATATAAAAGCAGTAAAAATTTATAAAACATCATGAAATACCCAGCGAAGCCGGCGGGTAACAGCTAGTCCTATTATAAATGCCAATTCCAGTTTAATTGTTATGCTTTTACGCCTAAGCCACTCAACCGATTTTAAAAATTCTTTCACCAATATAAAGCTATAGTATCAGCGAGTAACATAGGATTTATTTTATCCTCGAACTAACTTTTTTTTAAACTAAGCTCAACTGTAGTCAATCAATAAAAAATATATCATTTTATTTTCTTATAATTATGACTTCGACAGCTATTTAAAGACATCAACGCGAGCGAACCCGCGGATAAAAGCTATAAACTATATAGCTGCTTTTTAGGAAGAGTACGAATCATAAATACGAACCAAGAGCAATTTGTTTAGAGTTTTTCCATGCACTTCGGATCTCCTAAAAGAACCCCCAAATGAATAAAAAGTCTCGTGTAACTTTATGATGCCTCAGTTTTCTAGCACACAAAACAAGTAAAACATTGGCATTAGTCACTAGTCTATGGTACCTTACAGAAGGCTTGTATAATGGTTAACTTGTATTCGCATCACACTGTAAAGCAGCAACGAACCTAAGTTTTAAGCCCTTGTCAAGTGACGAGAACGACTTCCCGTCAAGCCAAAGAGCACTTTGAACCTCGACAGATTTAACAAGCCTCATGCCCCTCTACACTGGGTTTCCGATTTCCTGGGCTTTTCCATTCCCGGGAATGTAATTGTCGTTCCCGGGAATACATCAAAATTAAAAAATTTAAGAACAAGTTATTTTTAAATAAAATAAATAGTCATAAAATAAGGATACATATAAATTATAAAATTCTTATTTATATAATGAGCTAGAAAGTACAAATAAATCGATTATTCATTTTTGAAATAGGATTTCAGAAAGCATAATCAATTTATACTTTTATCACTCAGGCATGGAAAAAATGTTACAGTTCAAGATTTTGTAAATTAAAATTTTCGGGGGAAAATTCACATTTGAAAAATTACTAAAATTAATGTGCCTTTACTGACTCATGTGTTTGAAAATTAACCAGTCAAAGCTCTCTGAATCAATTATTTCTCTAATGTTGCTACTAAGAGATAAATATAATGTACTTGAACTCATTGGCTGCTGAAGTGCTGATTATACGTCGCGTTAAAAATATTTTTATTGTATTAGAGATATTTTATATGTATAACCGATTTGTTTATGGAATATCTGTATTATTGTTACATAAATATAAATAAATAAGAATCTCACACGAAAGTTAAGTATAGTAAAATAAATAAGAAAAATTGCGCAATTCCTTATAAAAAATATTCTCCCCCAAATAGTTTGTGGGTTCATTCCCTTCAAATTGCCGATTCAATTAAATAGCTCATAATAAAGACAAGTATCCGGAAAAAATTTTTTAAAAAGTTTTATAGTTTTAAGTATTAGTACTTGCATTATTCACATAAATCTAGATCTTGTAACTTCGATCACATAGTGCTGGTTAGCAACGAAATGCAATTGCCTTAAAAACCGAATATTGTTAACCAAGCTCGATGCACCCACGGGAGGCTGTGGAAAAGTTCACGTATTACACTCTTACCCCACAATTGGGGTAACGAACATTCCTTTGTCCGGAAGTTCGGGGTGAACGATCGCAAATTGCCCGAGTAGGTTCAGTTAACGATGTCCGAGATTGAAATGTAAAGTCAAAAATGGCTACCTCACGATTTCCCGGGAAAGAAACCCTACTCTACACTCCAGCGACGAGTTCGACCATAACCACTGGACTACCACCACCCCTCATAATTTCTAAGGCTCTCGTCTCCAAAAACCTTTCGGAAAATGTATGAAATAAACACCAGGATTTGAGTTGAGCATTTTTCCGTATCAAAGATTCATTTTAAAAGTAGGTGTCGAGATTTCTGTGAAATAGAAGACGAGAATACAACAGACACTTCAACCAATAGAACTTACTGAAAGCAGTGGTTCCGAATCCAGTAACGTACGAAATCTTCCCCGTAAGATTATAGTTGTAGAGGCTATCGAAAGGCAGGCACACGGGAGAAATATCGTCATGAAACCGAACAGTTCGGCTGAGTCGCAACACAGCAATGTCATTTTTATACGTGCGTGGATCGAATTGTTCGTGGCGTCGAACGGCACTGACGCTGATGTCCAGGGCTCCAGGTTCATTGCTCTTTTTCAGATCGTGCGCTCCCAATCTCACAGTTAACAGCCGAGGACTCATTCTAAAAAGAAATGGCGTGTTAGTAAATGACAGACAACCTTTGTACACCATAAATCGGCGATACAAGCAATGGTACTATCTTTAATATTTCAAAAATTCTTCCTTTCTTATAGTAAAGCAATAAAAACATCAATATTTGCTGTAATCTATCACACAAGTTAAAATGTAATTTTTATTTTGAACCATTTTTTATTGAGAGCATTTATAAACCCCGTGCGCCAAGCAATGTATAACACGGGGCTTACAACACAAAGGAAAGTTTACAACACATATATCCATGCCTTCTTCGGGATTCAAAACCGGGACCTACGGCGCGTTAACCACTGAACTCCCTATTGTCACGTAAAATAAACTAATGCGTCAATTGGATGCTTAAGTGAAATGATATCAACTCTCGGTAGTCGCAACTCTAGACTATTTCCACGAGTGAGTGATTGTAGGGTTTACTGGTGCAAGAGCCAGTTTGGGCTATACACCATTTCCACGAACAGAATATTTAACTTGTATACAACTACGGAAAGTTCTAGAACTTTTCATACGGAATACAAATTACGCAAATAACTACAGTTACAGTGAATAATCAAAATATTCTAAAAGAAACTAAAGTCAACGCAATTAAAACAAAAGTTACTTCAGGAAAGTCACCTGCAGCCAGGCTCTATCCGAGTCTGATGCTCTACCAACTGAGCCAGGGTGTCCACGATCGAAGAGAATTATTTTTGCTACAATATTACAAGCAGTATAAAATTGTTATCTTTTTACGCTGCGTGACAACTCAATCAATAACTACAGTCTGCAACTAGTTCCGGCTCCTTGACACCGAGAAAGATACATGTTCTTTATCAAATACTGAACTTTGACGTAATTGTATTTAATTTCAGATTTAAGGCTATATAGATTCCAAATGCGTAAGGAATAATATGTCGCAATTCGCCTTCTTTCTTCCAAGCTGTACGCGTCACTAATTCTCAAATTATATTACGTTTTAAAAAATTTGGAAGAAATTTACGTCTATTGGTATGAATATTTGAGATTTGTCAAAACTGAGAGGCTTATGTAACATTATATATAAGCAACTATTTTTTCTTAGCCTTCATACCTCGAAATCTTTTAATTAGAAACTTGCGATGCTTGAAGTTACGGCAACTTAAGATTAGACATCAAACTAAAAATCTCCATTATGGACTGAAATTTCAAGAATATAAATATAATCCACATTGCCTCCTCAATTTCTTCACCTTTTGCGACATTAACATTGCATATTGTGTGTGGTTGCGATGAGAAGAGCGAAACTTAGCAACTGCCCTCTTTGGCAACTGCAAAGTTTCCTCAAACAGTTTTAGGCCTTTAAAAAAAATTCACTCTATTCAGAGGAGTATTGGTTTTCCAATTTCGATTTCAGAATACTGTAGGTATTGAAATGGAGGAAACAATTGATGTTTACATTAAAAATCCTCGTATTGGCCAGAATTTTTAAAAGGCAACTAGATTCTGTTTAAATAGCAAAGTGTACCATTTACAAATTTATATGTATAGACCAGCTTAAAATTGTATTTCTCGAGTAAAAACCATTTTTCCCTTGTCGATTCCAAAGTCCTTTAATTTTAACGCTATACTCAACTAAAGACACAGTAACAGTTTTCAGTCAATTAAGATCAGCACAAAAATTGAACTCTTTTTCACAAGCAAGATTATAGTGCTAAAATCTATGTATAATCTACATTCTCTGTTGAATTTTAAAACAATCAAGTTTAAATTTGTACGGTTGAATAAATTAAACCATGCAGAAATTCTTATCAGTAACCAATCACATTGGCAAACTGTATTCAAAAGATAAAAGACTGGCTTAATAGAGGGTCTTAAACTTTTTTTTACACACATTGAAAAGTTCGGCATATTTAATATCAGATTGGCTCAATTTAAACACATATCGCTTAACTTTTGGAAATTCAGCTTCCTATGATAAGAATGCGAGAGACTTGCAAGAAATTTTAGCCGTATTATATAAATTTATAATAAACTATGATCACCTTTACTCAGACTTAAATTTTGTGCCCACTTTCATTTTTTTCCGAGAAGTATTCCTTAGACAGAAATAACAGAAGTTCATATTTGAACAACATGAAAACATTCATATGGCCGAGACCTGGAATTTCTGCCGACAGACGTTCAAACAAACCTCAAGTTTTATGGAAACAATAGCCACTCAAATTCCCAGATACAATTTAACACATGATATTCACGCTAATCAATTATGGTACCTTGCCATGTTTTTAGCTTTTGGATAGACCCTTCTTGCGTAATATTGAAATTGTGCTTATATCCAATGAAATGATTTTAAAATCTGAATGAATTTATATTAAAAGAAAATGAGTGCAATTCCAATTATAGGCGCTAGTATGCGCACCGTCGAATGTCTCCATTGATAATACAAAGGAACGCCTCGCGTGCTACGACATCAATACGGTTCGATTGGGTCACCCGCTTCCGATTGCAACCAAGCGTGCTACGACATCAATACGGTTCGATTGGGTCACCCGCTTTCGATTGCAACCAAGCGTGCTACGACATCAATACGGTTCGATTGGGTCACCCGCTTCCGATTGCAACCAAGCGTGCTACAAAATTAACATAGTTCGATTGGGTCACACGTTTCCGATTGCAACCAAGCGTGCTACGACATCAATACGGTTCGATTGGGTCACCCGCTTTCGATTGCAACCAAGCGTGCTACGACATCAATACGGTTCGATTGGGTCACCCGCTTCCGATTGCAACCAAGCGTGCTACAAAATTAACATAGTTCGATTGGGTCACACGTTTCCGATTGCAACCAAGCGTGCTACGACATCAATACGGTTCGATTGGGTCACCCACTTTCGATTGCAACCAAGCGTACTACAAAATTAACATGGTTCGATTGGGACACACGTTTCCGATTAAAACCAATGTGCAACTATATTTGATAAGAATGTACACATTTGTGACCGTTCAGACAGCACCAACGGTCAACAGCTCGGTCAAGAAATTGACCAGATTATCTCAAGTACTTGTTCGAATGCATTTCTAGAACTTATCCTTTTTGGAGGTCAATGCTGATTAAAGGGTCTCAGGGGTGTTAACCCTTTTTTTTCGAAAAAATATATGTTGTTCTTCATTTTTTTCTGAACATTTTGATGCTAACCACGTGACAATACTCTAAAAACTTCGAAAGTTATTCAAAAAATTACAAACAGCAATTTAGTCATAACAGCTTTTAAATGGACACATGCCACGCCCACTTATTCTTGATTTATGCATACGTTTCATTTCTGTTTTTAATAAGCCTCAGGAAATATTTTAAGTGCTTGAGTTGATCAGAAGGAAGCCTGCAAATCAACACATTCATCCTGCTGTGTTTTGATTCTGTTGTGTTTACTTTAGCACACGTTTTTTTAAAACACTTATCTAAAACGAAGATATTTGTTGTTTTATACAAATAGCATTTGATTAATGGATACTCTGAAAAGATCATTGGGCAAACGCCCCAAGAAAAGATTTAGAGGAAATAAATATTTAAAGGTAAGTGACTCGAATGTTGCAGACATTAAAGATACGAGGAAGTGTGCAGAAATGAAAAATACAAGCAAGTGTGCCGAAATGAAAAATGTTTCAAGTAAAAACTTTCAGGAATTCAGACTTTATTAAAGTCGAATCTTGTTAAGGTAAGTGAAAACTTCAAACGATATCGTATTTTTGATTTTATTTCAACCTTTAGCTCTATTTTGTCATTATCATGCTGTTTAAAATGTCATAAGCCATTAACAATTAATGAAAAATCCACTCGTGGTTCAAGTTCGAATTTTGAAATACATTGTGAAACTGTGGGAGCATTTGTACTTTTTCAAGCTGTGAAAACACTGGGAATAAAAATAATGCTCCAGAAATTAACAGAAGATCTATTTTAGCAATGAGATGCATAGGTCAAGGTTTACAGTCATTAAAAACCTTTTGTGCTGTAATGAGTCTTCCTAATCCTGTTGAACAAAAATCATATGATGTTATTAATAATAAACTTTCACTTGTTATGAAGGAAGTCGCCGAAGAAAGCATGAACAGGGCAGTTGTCGAAGAAAATTCTTCGTTCCCTGATAAAATTTTAACGGTAAGTGGTGATGGGACCTGGAAGACGAGAGGACATTCATCGTTGATTGGAGTATGTACTCTAATAGGGGCCAAACAGGTAAGGTTTTGGATAGGGAAGTGTTGTCCTCATTTTGCAAAGGATGCGACGGTTATAAAGGGGTAAAGTTTGGTATCAAGTACAATAAATGGCAAAGAGCGCATAAGATTTCATGTAGAAAAAATTATTCTGGCTCTGCTGGTAAGATTGAGGTTGATGGGATGTTGAGGATTTTTAATCGATCAGAAAGCTTCACAACCTGAAATATTCGAACTACATAGGAGATGGCGACACAAACATTCAATGCCCTTTATGAAAACAAGCCATACGGCGATGACCATCTTATTCAGAAAATAGAATGTGTAGGCCATGTGCAAAAGAGAATGGGTACAAGACTTAGGAAGCTTAAATTAGTATATGGCAAAAATAAATTATCCGATGGAAAAACTATAGGTGGTAAAGGTAGGTTAACCGATAGTTTAATTGATAAGCTTGCGCATTACTATGGTAATGCTATTCGATGCAATTCTACTAGTGTAAAGGAAATGCGGAAACCCATTTGAGCTGTTTGGGGTCATTCTTGCAGCTCCGATGAACTGATATGCACCGTTTTTTCCTACAAATCCAAATACATGGTGTAAGTATAATGCTGCAATTAATAATTTACAAAATTATAAACACAAACTCTCAGTTGCTAAAGCTGTTCGAGATTTATTTGCAGACTTCTGGCACTCCTGAAGAAATGTTTAGGATGCAAGGCAGAATCCCACTGAAAGTTTAAATTCATTAATCTGAAAGTTTTGTCCCAAGACTATTTATTCTAGCCTTCAGATTGCAGAGATTGCTGCAAATCTAGCAACCAGCATTTTTAATGATGGAAATCAAATACTTATTACTATTTTAGAGAAATTTGGCTTAAAAATTAACAAAAATGTTTGTGTCCCTGGCTGAACGTGACAATCGTCGAATCTTTACTTCAAGAAAGAGGAGCTTAGCATCATCGTTTGAAGCTTGCAGAGCCAAAAAAATTAAAAAGAGTAAAGAAATTGAGCTGTTTGAGCAACAGGAAGGCATATCGTATGATCCTGGAGCATTTTAGCATGCAAGTTTTAAAATTTATTTCCTCAAATTCAATTTAAAACTTTAAAGCCTTTTTTCTCAGTTTGTTTTTTTCATGTATGCGCATTGCGTTTCAAAAACTATCATACTTTTTGATGCATAGAACTTTACAGAATTGTAAACTATCATAATCTTTAAATCCTAGCTATTTATAGTATTGCATATCTATAATTTTTTGAAAAATTTAAAAAATGTACTTTTAAAATAATTTTTATTCTATTTATATAAAATCTCTACCGTGCAATAAGGATATATTTGACTTTATAAATCAACTTATTGCTAGTAATAAGAATTATTGCAGAAAATATCATGCGCGTCGTAAAACTTGCCATTTGTTTCTTACAAAAATTTCTTATATTTATGTGCTTATTATTTTTAAAATTATTATATTTTAGACATTTTAAACTTTTTTGAAACTTTATTCCTTTATAAAAAATGTGTAACAAATTATTTCATTTTAACCTCAAAGAATTATTTCTAGTCGAAAATTGTTCATATTTTGTGCTCTCGAAACATTTTTAACACCCCTGAGACCCCTTAACTGCTTTACAAGACTGTAAAGAAACATCGTTGAATCACTTTAATTTCCGATAGTTAAAAATAGTTTAACTGCGGCTTACTTTGGTTATTCTCACGATTAGAAATTCTATAATGGAATTTTCATTGGAATGTCAGTGTCAAACTACAGAAATCCTGTAGAGGAGACTGTGCACTAAGCGAAGTTCAATACACTATTCCATTCACATATTTGGATAATAGCAGTAATTTCTTTGTTGATTTATTGTATCGGAAATATACCCTGTTCACTTTTATTCGAATATTTTAGCGTAATGTCTGGGTTACTTTAATTTCCAAAAGACAGAGTTTAAGAAGATCCTCACCAAAAAGAGGAAAGAAAAATACACAGAATATCGAGAACACAACAAGTGTGAGAAGAGTCAATGAACTCAAGCCTTGAGCACCAGTAATGGTCACACAAAGATGTGTCACCTTATGCCAGGCAGCTACACTGGTGTCCAAAAGTTAAGCGTAAAAGGCGAAAAATATGGAGTAAATATTCGTAAAATTATTCCAAATTTCTAGCGGATATTAATTGGGCGAAGAAACATTGGTTTATGCAAAACTTTTCAGTCGACGTCCTGCGCGAAACACCGGTGCATGCGGAACGCGGAGAAACAGATTCACGCAGCATAGGCAGTTCAGACAAGTTTCGTGCAACTACTGTGCGAAGAAACGTTGTTAACCATCAAACAAAGTGAATGATGGCACAAAGACGTCAATTGGGCATGTTTACGAAAGGAAGTATCGTTGGAATGCTGGAATCCTCACGATCACAAACCGAAGTGTCTCGAATTCTGAATGTGGACCAGTCTGATCTCAAGACTGTGGCAGAGGTTTCAAAGAACGGGAGATGTTACCCGACAACCAGTATCGGGTCGACCATGAGTCACAACCCCTCACCAAGACCGATATCTGGTAATAAGTGCGCGACATCAGAGGGGCAGTACTGCCAGAGCACTGGGTTCGGCGCTCACAGTCGCCAGAGGAATACGAATTTTGAGACAAACTGTTTACAGGAGACTAAATCATGCTGGCCTGTATGCCAGAAGACCAGCAATTTGCATTCCCCTCACGTTTGCTCATAAACGTGCTCGTTTGAAACATCAACATTGGAGTGTGGGCCAATGTGATGTTCAGTGACGAGTCCCGGTTTAGTCTGAGTAGTGATTCACGGTGGGTAACGATATGGAGAGAACGTGGAACACGTTTAGAACCAAGAAACATAACGGAAAGACATTTTCCATCAAGGGGAGTAATGATATGGGCAGGCATCATGACGGACGGCTGCACAGACCTCCATTTCTTTGACACGGGGTCTGTGACTGCTCAAAGATACAGATACGAAGTTCTTGAGCCTTATGTTGGTTGTTTCGAGGTGCTGTCGGTTCTGACTTCATATTCATGGATGATAATGCGCCATTTCTCTCACTGAGCGGTGCTGATTGATGACTTCCTTGAAACGGAAAACATCCAGCACATGTCGTGGCCTGCGAACTCCCCTGATTTAAATCCTATCGAGCATGTATGGGATATGCTCGGGAGACAAATTGCAGCCCTTTCGCACCCACCAAGCTCCGTTAGAGAACTGAAGAGAGCTGCTCTCCAAGAAACTTGGAACCGTTTGAGCCCACAACTCGTCTCATAGCAAGTATGGTAAATCGCTGTGTAGCGTGCCTGGCTGTCAGAGAGGTGACCACACGCCTTATTAAACTGCAGAATCAGTATTTTATTTAATGTTTTCTTTCATTTTTTTTCTTTAAAGTGTGAATCCTCGCTATGATCGGTTTTCTTTCAAACTGCTCCCTTTGGATAATAAAATTAATTATTATCATTCTTTTGATTTGCTTCCTTATTTTATAACCATTTTACACTCGCATATCACGTTTCCCGCCATTCTGATTCACAGTGTTCCTTTATTCACATAATTTTCACTTATGCTTAACTTTTGGACACCAGTGTAGATAGGATCTTCATCTCCGCATCAGAGCGTGCAGAAACGAGCTTTCACAATACGAATTCGATGGAGATGTTCGAGAAAACAGTCATGTCCGATAACCAGGTAAAACTCTGCAACTTTACGTCTCGTGACAGCTACAGGGGAATATCAGATTATTCCATCAGATACTTTCGGAATTTCTCTATTGATTTCAAGCGAAATCTTTTCTCTTAATTATATGCTTGACGGGGTGAAATAGCAGCTCTCCTCTGCTTTTCCCGATAGTCCCTATTTTGAAAGTGGTCTTCTAGCCAACTACTAACTACACTTCAGTGTCCTGGAATTCCCCCACAAGATAATTTCCTTAGAAATCGGCAATTCCCATATTAAAGACTTTATTGCCTAGCAACCAAGTTTGCTAGTATTTATGCAAATTCCAGTAATTCCGTCTAATTGAACATATTTAGTAGAATAATTATCAGAATTACTTTTAATCAAAACTTAAATGTTGAGATTCCATTCTAAAGAGAAAGATTGCATTGACGTAAATTTTGCAGATGAACGCATGTTTATCAACCTTTTGGTATTGTGTGTGCAATGTAAAACTTTCAATACTTGTTCCAAATCTGTTGGGAAGACTAAACCGTCTCTCGTACTTTCACTATCTTTAGGTGCAAACCCAACCACTCTGGTCTTGAGCCACTCTACTCAATTGGCATTTAATTCAAATGTAACGATTTGGTCATTGACGTGACTAGGTTGTAGGGGTTTAAATTTGGGAATGAAATTGATTGTAACGTGGTATGGTTTGTAAATAAGTTCGTTGTATTGTCAATAAATTTTATTTAAGCTATTACTGCTATATTAGCAGTTTTACAACCGTTACCTTCCGTTTTTCGTTACAAAATATACATTTTTACTTAGCATGCAAAATAAACTTGTTTTCACCATTATAATTTAAAAATGGAAAACTGTATTAAACTTATTTTCAAGAATAAATTTACAAATCTCGTGTAAAACTTAAGGTAAAATGGATAAGTTGAAATAAGACAATTTGAAATTACATTCCTGGCAGTCATGTTCACCTCAAATTTAGTTTAGAAGAGTATTCTTGTCGATACTTAGAATATTTTACCTTTCAAGACAAAATGGAACGAACATCAATATTCGATCAACTCTGTTCATCTAAAAGGAAGCAAAACCAATGTATCTTAGAAAGGCGAAGGAATCTCCGGGTAAGACTTAAAAGTGAAGCGGTGTTGAAAACACGCTTCGAAAAACATTCGATTTTTCGAAGGTTTAAAATTTCCAAGTCATGAAAGTGGCTTACGCACAGCGATAGAGAAGCCTACTACATGAAATCTGCCATTTCTAATCGAGTGTTGCTATTATGAAAACAAGTCATTGTAACACGCTTATGAATTGGATGGACCTTCAGAATTTTTCAGTGTATACTTTTTCTGGTAGAATAATCATGTGTAATCAACATGTCCAACTTTGTATAAGCCTGGTCCTACTTTGAGGATGCATTTATGAAGGTGACCACCATCAAAGGGCCAGGAGAAGACGAGCATCAACTTTTTTTAAAAGGAAAAAGGTAAATGGGTGAAATTTAAAATATGCAGGATTGATTATAAGCTTCTTGGAAACAAACACAGTACAATATTATTGATAGAGGAAATATCCAGTTCTAAGCTAGATAAACGTGTGCCTATGTAAAAGGAAAAGTAGCTCAACAGAAACTTTGTTCATCGAATAATGCTCCTAATGAGTCATAATTACCAACTAATAAGAATATTCCTTTTTAACAAGACTTTTCTACCATCAAACAATAGCAGCGTTTATTCTAAAATATAGGTAGGAAATTTTGCATATTTATTCATTTGATTTATCTGAACGAGGCAGTTGTATTGTGACTGATTAAAACTATGTATACTACGATAACAGTTTCCTGTGCAACCTCTTTAATCGATATTATAAAGATACTAACCTTTTCACAGAAGGAAAGGTCGCATTGAATGCCTTCTTCAAAGTATATCTGGCGTTTTCAGAAAAATGACAAGGCACGAAACTGAATTTAATGCTTCCCATTATTGTAAACACCTAGTCTCGGGAAAGCAACAGTTTAGAAATCAAGGAGCATTTGGGATAGAAAATTTGTTAATATAAATGGTTTTAAAACTCTCCCATGTGTTAAGCATCTCAAAAACAGGATATAAAGATTGATGCCAAAATTTGAATACATTGACAAATTTGAGTTGTCCTTGAAATCTCAGAGTAAACATTAAAGACTCTGCGAAGCAACAAGATATTCAATAAAACATTAACAAATTGTCAGGAAATGAAAAAAATTAAAAGTTTAGTCTGCGCGCAACTATGTAAAGGATAGACATTTGTGAAAATGGCCCGCACACAACTCTCCTCTATAATAAACAGCGTTGTCATAAAGTAAAGATGGCGGTAATGGAAATTGACGCAACACCGAAATATATAGCCCATTCTTTCTAAACTACCATCACAGATAATTTTTGAAAACATTCTTGCATTTTTTTCTGCAAATAGTTCTGCAGTCTCTATTTAGAGAATTCCGACAATGGATGCGAGATCCATCCTCGTTCTTCACAGAAATTAAGCTAGCTACCTTGACAAAAATGCCACAGAATTTCATTTTTTTGTGACGAGCTTTTAAATTCTTATGGGTTACTGCGCATTGAAGGATCAGTCTGAATATCCGACATGGAAATCTAGAAACAAGACCAGAAATATGCCACTTCCAACCAAAAGGTGGAAATTGGTAATTTTAGGCTCACATCTTTTATTAAAGTTTAATGGTGAAGCTTTTAATTTCATATTCAGATTAGCGACTTCCTAAAAAATATGCAATAATAATCTTGATGTAATCACTTTATAATGCTTGTATATCGTAGGAGGAATCTTTTGCTGTATAAATTAAATGTTTCGGAGCGGGTTGGAAGGAACCTTTCAAACCACCCAGTAAAAAGGAGATTTATATAAAGCGAGGCACTCGTTGTAGACTAATACGGATAATCGAATGGCGAAGTAACTCTTAAAGAGGCCAAGACAGAGTTAGAGATAACCACAATATGAAAGATTACTCATTCTCGTGGCAAAACTTCAGGAGTATTGAAAGACTTAAACCAATAATCGTTAACATGTTTTAAAACTAAAGCAGCGAATGAATTTTCAGTATCTACATGCTGACACCCATTTAGTGAAGAACTTTGAGACATACAAAGGCAATACAGATTTTTACAAAAAAAGTTTTAAGTTTGTTCTGGTTACATAAAATGCATGCAATTGGATTTAAAAAGTGGAAGCAATAACCATAAATCTTTTTGGGATAGAAAACTCCTTGGAAATAGATAATACATAGAAGCATTAAAATGGATCAGTTATGCAACTGTTGCATCAGTCTGTTCTAGAATATATATAACGACGACTAATGAAATCGAACCAGGGCTAATTACACTGCTCAACATATTAGCCAACCCACAGATTTCTCGAGACCAATGTCATTCTTCATCAGCAATGCCACACTATTTAGAATCGCATGAATTCAACCTTTTTATACAAGGTATCACGAGTTCGAGTCCTGGTGCCACTGAAGACCGACGTGTAGAGTGACTGTTGCAAGTTAATCAGTCGAGATTAGAATTCCTCCCGTTGACTTGATGTGGTAGTTTGAAGAGGACTGCTAACTCGTCACTTGACCGAGGCTCAAAATTACGAGGTTCGTTGTCAGTAACCCTTGTGTCGCTTTAATGTAACTGTACTATTTTAGCAACTTAAATAGGATGAATTTAGTTTATTCTAGACCAGAACCGAAATGGCGCTTCTAAAATTTGCTTTAGTTTAAATTTGTTATTGAAAGCGGAAACAAGAAACATTTGTAAAATGAAATCCGTGTCTATTTGCATTTACTAAATTCATAAGCTGAAAATATCCTCTTAAGTGTATTGTTAAGGTCATCAAGCTTATACAAAGTCTCGTTTCAATCAGGAAATAAGTTTCCTGGTTTAAAAGCGCCTTCAGCAAGGATTAATGCACGAGACCGTTAAAACTGCAAACTATTCAGCCCATATGAGGTAAATGGTGCAGCAAGTAGTATAATCTTGAGTAATTTAAAATCAGAAAGGGGTAATCAAGATGATACTGGAATTTAAAAATTAATGTTTCACGCATGATTTCGAATGTCCATTACCAAAAAGATGCCCGTTATCAAACAGAACATTTAGCAAAATTCACTTTATTTCCCAAAGCTAACTTCTGCGGATGTGTCCGACAAGAGCAGTCAAAACTCACAAACTGGACCACAATAGCTCAAAATTTATTGCCCATCTGGATAAGATTGATATGGATACCAATGGCAAAAATTTGATTTAACATTTCTTTTGTCACATGCACATTTTAACTTTACAGCTAAACAATACTTATTAAACTTTGATACAAAAATTTCCCCTCCTTTATGTAAAAATTTTGATCTTTCCGATTATACTAGTTTGAAAATATTCTTAAAAATAAGCTAAAAAGCGTTAAACTCCTGGGAAATTCTTATAAAATGAAAATTTAAACTTTCGCTTCACTGCAATTCTTTAAATTTATATCCGTGGCGACTTTCAAATTAATTTTTTTTACAGCGAATTTTTTTATTAAATGACATTTATAATAAATGCTTAGTTTTTCAGAACGATATGGCCCCACCAGCGATCCCCATACAAGCTAGTTTCTCTTCTAAGAAAAGAGAAAAGTGTTGCGCCACCTGAGGAGGGTAAAGAAGACTCTGGAAAAGAAAATTCTAGAAGTATTGTTCTGCACCCTGACGTCGGCTTCGGGAACATGCATCGAGAAGCAACAATTTGATCCGTTAATCAATGAATGTTTCCAAGTGTGATATAAAAGCGGGAAGTTTCCCTTCCAAGGATTAAATTAGAATAAAATTTATGTATACTTATTTTTCCCAGGACGAAAAGAGTTCAATATTCATTGATTTCTGAATAAAACAAACCTAATGCATCTTTAAGGGGAAAGAATTTGTCTAAAGAGATTTTGCTGGAAAGATTATCTGCATTTTTCCAACGGCTTCTAGAAGAGTTCAATAAAAAAATTTTATACTACATTGAGACTCATTAATCTTTTGTCCTTGACCATTGGTAAGATCAGATGAATCTTGAAAGGACACATGAAACTTGCAATTTCTCACTGCAAGTCCCCATCACTCCCTTTTAACATGTTTACGAATTGGAAAGACTTTCCTGTAGAGATTTCTGAAAGGAGACTTCCTTTAATCACCATCTGTCCATTGACTGAGCAAGCCCTGTACCCCTTCGTAAACAGTTTGCATGCATCCTCATTAAAACCAAAGCTTGTCTATTACAACCGCGTACTATTAATGCAGGTTGGATATGTGCCCTGTCGCACCTCCTCTCCCTCTTACGTAGAGTGGAGCAACTCAAACTGACGTCACATCCCGTCTAGTGCGCTGCACAGGAAATTACTTGGACGCCTACGGACGATTAACACTAGACGCAGGAGAAAGACGTTCTAATTTGTGTTAAATACATATAAATTATATTTGTGTCTAAAGTGCGGCCCCAAACGCGTATGCCATAAATATTTACACCAGAAAGTTCAGAAAAGGAGGTCATCGAACGTTCACCAAATCTATCCAATCCGTTGCCTTTCCTATCTGAATAATCCCCTTGTGTGCGTGATCTTTGTGCATGACCAAGTATTCTGTTCTTACGTCACATATCGCACCATCGTAGACTTGCCCCAATCGCGCGTCTGCTACAGCTCGGGGTGTTCCAGAAAATTCTCCATGCTCTTCGAGTCTATAAAAGGGATCCCTGACCGGATATGGGATGGAGGGCTGCAAGCAGCCCATATGCCCAAAGACTCACCGTAATTCCACGATCAGTAATAAATTCTGAAAGGATCTCTACGAATTTATTGAAGTATCTATTGAATCTAGGAATCTATCAGTTCAGGATCTCTACGAATCTATTGAATCTAATTTCTTCTGCAAATTCTGTTGCGTTACTGCACCGGTAGGCGCCTTGTGTATCAGTTTCAGTATTCAGCTTTGATTAATGAAAAATGCACATTAATTTTGAAATTTCAAAACTGATATTTTTGAAGTGACAATTTCTTTAAGGCACGTTTTGCTGAAGAGTGAACTTGAATGAAGCATCAAGATCTGAAATGTAACGCTCATTCGGCTTTTTTGGTCTTTCGTCGGAAATTTGGTTTGGACAGGGTAGGTCAAGATTCAGTTGTCCACGACATGCACACCCCTAAAAAGAAATGCGACCGAAGGTTGAAGGGGGGGGGGAGGTCCCGGGTTTTGAGTAGTACTCAAGTCTTCCTTCCTGTACGCTTGTTTAATTAGTTCATCTTTCCTTGTGTATTCATTACAAGGTATATCAGCAAGAATAACTAAAGAAAGGTACGATATTTGTATAACTTTATTCTTGTTTCATTATTGAATTTTAGTTTTGAGGGCACAATATAATAAATTGATACATTTATTCCAACATCCCCAATTATGTATAAATTTAAGATTGTTTTATACGAGAAATTGTGAAATTAGTGTTTTGTTTCTTCTGTCAATCTTAAAATATTAAAAATTGTATTAACCTAAAGCTGCACACATTTTATAATGCATAGCTATTGTGTGCCCAAATAGTCATCCAATAAACCATGACGTTTTGGATTCCCAAGAGACGAGCAGGTGATACAAACTTCAAAAGAGACAATTCCTAGGGAAAATAAATCAGATGATATTTCAATAGAAGAGTATCATGTTTTAAAGTAGATAGCGGGTTATTGCGTTCATAATATAAAATTCGAATGGTACGATTATTAGAAATATAGATTTGTTGTAGATAAAAAAATCAATTTCGATTCAGAAAATGTCGAAGGGACAAAATATTAGAGATTTCTGGATAGAGGTTTAAAAATGTTCACAGATATTGCAACAAAATCATTTTAACGCGGTATTTTATTTTTAATTTGTATACCGAAAAGATTAGAGTTAAAATATCTTTAAGTTGATTGCCAATTATCTTGCTTTGCTAGCATAACAGAAGCCTATCTGGAATTACATGAATTTTGGAATTCCTTGCATTCATTTCCTGTAAACTAACACACATCTCCATTTTCATATATAAAAAATATTCATTGCATTCGGGAATATATGCTTAAATAATTATTCAAAATAGCGCAAAGAAATTTTAATGGCGAAGGATAATTGAAAAATGAAGGAACAAGTTCGATAAAGACTTGAAAAAAAATCAGCATATTCTTTTTTTGGCCACTCTTGTCAAGGGAAGCATCGAGTTGCGAAATGTCGTCCCCTTTCCCCCGCCACTCCAAAATGACATGAAACATGGTAGTTTGTTTTCTGGATTTGAACTAGCTTCAATAATATACAAGAGCTTCAACTGCAAATGGTTAAGCACATCGGTTCACACGAAGCACATCGAGAAATATTAAATCAATGAATTAAAAATCTGCAAGATTCAAGCTGAATCCCAGATTCTGCATTTCATGCTTGAAAACAAGAAATCTTTCAAATGTGAAGCTTCAGCAAAAATATATTCATGCACACAGACAATTAGAGAAACGAATTCAACCTCCACCACCATGTTTATCATAGCTAGACAAGATGGATATTGACATCAAGGGCCCCGAATTTTTTGTCACAAAAAATTCATAAATGAAATAGTTTTCCGTTTTATACCCTAGCTGCAGGTCTCATAATTTAGCACGAAATGCTATATTTCGCAACACAGCAGATACCCATTAGGAAAAGTGATCAGTTTTTAACAACATCTTATAGTACTCTAATTTATGAAGAGTATTTGAGGGTTATTTAGGCCCGTGGTGTACCAACACCTGAACTTGATTTAGTAAAAATTGGAGTCAAGATGCAATGTACCCTCAGATAGACCTATGCAGATTACGATGCTCCCTTCAAGGAAAAGATAAATACAGCTTTGTCATTTAAAACAAAGTATAGTATCCTCAACAATAAAGTAGTCATATAGAGTCTTTCGAGACATTCCGAAATTTTAAAACTTAATTTTATGCAATATAGATAGTGTTTAAGCGATAATCATATATCTACCTCTTTATATTTCACACCTCATGCACAACACAAAACAAACAAACCAAAGGCTCCAGCAATAATTTTTTCTCAAGATTGCAATCCTAATTTTTTATTCTTAAGTGTATTTATCAAAATTTTTTCCTCAATTTTTATTACCTCAAATCTAACTTGGCAAATTAATCAGTAAAGTCAATAACCAATTTGTGAAGATAGGGGATAAAGACCTCTTATGAGATCATGTGCCCATTGAACATTCTACGTTTAAGCGATAGGAGCGAAGGATTGAAATATAAAGGCGAATTACTTTCGTAATTCCAGGAACCATTAGAAAAATTGCAATGGCGACTAGTTAGGATCATTCTTATGTACGTAAAACTAAAGGGATTCAGTCGAACACAAGAGAAATTCTAAACATATTTCCAATCTAAGAATCTAGAGTTGAGCTTTAGTTCTATTTTTGGCGATTGAACAGAGCTACACGATACATTCCAAATACAAGATTCTACATCAACTGAAACATTCTACTGATAAGTATTCTAGATGTATCGTTTCTTAATTTGAATCATGAAATTGTCTTTTATATTTGACACGCAGTTCTTAGGTTGGACAATGTTAAAAAGATTTGAACTATTCTACAATACAAGATCAATATTTAAAAGTACTCACGTGGTGGCACTCCTACCAGTGACAACACAATGCGCTGCCGTGATCACGTGTCTTGTAGTCACCAAAGCTCCGCCACAATCCGGACTTTTGACATTATTCCTCTTCTCCACAAATATCACCGCCTGATAAAAAATATTTCATAATTCTATTAGTATTTCTGTCTATAGCATTTGCTTATAAGTAAGCAACGTATTCTTATTTTCCCCATAAACAAAAAACCTTCAACCGCACAATATTAAGAACAGTCGGAATTAAAGGATAGCTCTCGTATTAGTAACTTCTTAAAATTGAACGAGTTTGTTTTTAATAACAAGTCTTCATTCTGTTAAGGTTGCACGCTTCGTATACAGATTTTCCAAGACCATTCAGTTTAATACAGTGTTTCAAATTTTCAATATTTGCGACAGATTATACAATCATAATTTTCATCGCGCCCCCTTCATACAAATAACAATGCAGAAATTCAATACTATACTTTGATGCTAAAGCTATAATATAACTTTAACCTCTTAATAGCCGCCGGTGTATATATCTCGCTCAAGCGGTGTGTCAAATTCCCCGGACGGATATACACGTCTTTCCGAATACTATCTTTTCTATCACTGCTATCCATAAAATTCTGAATGACTTGGAATGCAATAAAAGGTCCTTTACAGTGTTTGCGAAGAGTTTACATATATCAGAGGACTTCTTATTTATTCATTTTCTTCCCCATAACACATACACACTTCTACATGGGAAACTGAGGCATTGGAGGGCGAATGGCTTAACTTTCAATCGGCAGTGAAGTAATTTATAAACCATAAAAATTATCAAAATAAGTGTTAATTTGTATGTATAATTTTACATGTGACGAGCCCTTGAGGTCACTGGTATTTATTAAATTTGTTCTTAACTTATTGTTAAATTAATTGTAAAATACATTGTGCATTACCGATTCATTTATAAGTGCATTATATCAATGTATTCTGTTTACTTTCAGTGAATTAATTTTAAGATATTTTGTTTTCGACTTTACAATATGCTCACACCCCTCTCGTAGAGTGATCACGCAACCCTTTGTGGGCGCGCCCCACAATTTGAGAAACGCTGGTTTAATAGCAAGTTTTGTTCACTAGAGTAATGCTGGACTAACAATTGGATCTTTAATACAGTACCACTGGATTCATTATACTCTTGTGGTGGAGCTTTAAAGGATAATTTACACAAAAAAAGATGAAACCAAACAAGCACAGACTTCAAAAATTTCTCAAATTTAAAGTTATTGGGTTGATTTTCAAATTAACATTGCAGAAGACCAGTGAGACCAGTCGAGAACGAGAGCTATATTAACATCGCAAGAGTGGTTTCTTTCATCGAGGGACCTCGGTCAAGTGACACGGACAATACCGAAATCGGCATCCCTCTCTCAGAAAGTTCAGATTTTTTAAGATTTGATTCAATCTTGAAACTTGTCACTGTTTAACTAAATCCACCAAAAAGGAACTTAAACGGCTAGTCACACTAAAAACCACAAGTTGAAAACCCGTTTCACTTGCAAACAATAGTCGTCCTCGTTTAACCACATCAGCACTCTGGCTGGAGTGCGAGATATACCCGGTATAATTTCCACAACAGACAACAGCAAACTTAGTGTGGTTCCTTACAAACAATTACAGGTATAGGACAAAATAGAAACACCTGGGGGAAAATTAAAATTTGTTAGCAAAGGGTTGGGCCACCTATGGTCTGAATGACAGCTTGTTTTCGACAAGGGATTGAAAAATAAAGGTCTTAAACAAAGTTCATCGGAATTCGAACCAATTCCTCGCGCAGGGCCGTCTCAAGTTCAGATAGTGTGCGTGGAAAAGAAAACAGCACTGACATTTCTCTACCCCCCCCCCAAACACTCAATGATGCTCAGATCAGGCGACACTACGTTAGATGTTTAGTTCACGCCGGTAACCATGTTTGAACACAGCGAGAAGCGTAAACAGGGGCTGTCATCTTTGAACACAGGACGTCCTCCCGGAATGGGAGTCTGAAGAATAGGTTGAAGATCTGCGAGAATGCTTGGATAATGGTCTGATCATCTCTCGCAAGACAAACGAGAGGCCCTAATCCATAGGAAGATATTGCCCCTCCCACCATCACAACCCCTCTATATTTCTCGGCTGGAAATTGGCAGTCAACATGAAATGCTGCCGGTAGTTGTCAGACGAACACACGAAGTCCGAAATAGTGTAAAAGGAGATTCAGACTAGACGATTCCCCCCCCCCCATCTCAGTTTTGTCCAGTTTAGGAAGTGTAGGCTCTATCGTCTCTCCATAGCATTCCACACCGAAACTAACCTCTTTGGAATAGTTAATAGCAACCTGGAATAGCAATCCTTTTTTGGAACTGCCTTTAATATTCACAGCATGCAACTCTTGTTGAATAGCTTTAATAGATACGAAGTCCTGAAGGTAGGAATTCCTCTCGGACGTTATCTGCGGGAGTGCAGTCTCGTTTTTGGGCGACTATCCTCTTCAACAACCGTACATCATGATCATTCAACAACTGTTGTACTTCGCAGAAGACTCTTTACCCAGGTTTCCTTAGGCCGTTACAACCCTTGAGACAGTGGTCCTTGAAATGACCACAGGGTTGGCTGTTTCGGCCGCGGGTGCTCCAGCTCAGCAAGCTCCAATTATCATGCCTATTTTCAGGTTGGAGAGGTCCGACAATCACGTTTTGCTACGAACAAATTCTCATACCGCCAAATGCGACTGATGTTTTCCCTTCCGCTATCACTAGGTGGCATACAGTTTCAACACGTTACGGTCGTTTATTGGGACGGCCGAAAAACTTCGCATTCTTAAATGGGTGCTCCTATTTTGTCCTATACTTGTATGCTCAGTAGGGTGGATCAAAGAAATTTCAGAATTTCAAGCCTACCTATGGGGAAAATGTTCTCCAGTGAAGGGAAAATTAAATTGTTAAATACCATCACAAGTAGAATGAAGTTTAGGTATTTGAGCTTTTTGTGGTAAAAAGTAAGTAATTTTGTTAAAAGTGCTAAAATTGTCCTTTTAACATTTGTGGTCAGGACACATACTAAATAGTTACAAAATAGAAATGTCTGGTACATTTAACAGCTTTAGTATTAACTTTTTTAAACCTACAGTAGAAATGATAGGGCAAGATAAAGCGAAAGACTGAAAAAGCTTGAATCGGACTGATTTGACGTTGCGGGAAGGGAGCTGGGATTATGATATGCCGAAACGTGAATCTTACTATTCACTAAACCTTTATCAATAATCGTAGTTTGGCTTTATATTGTAGAAAAGTAGCCTTCTCAAAAAAATATACAAAAACTTAGTGGTAGCCGGAAATATTAAGGACTTACCATCCACGGCCAGCTTCCTTTTTCAGCTTGTTTACCACCTACTACTCTAGTATGGGGATAGCGTGTTACTCCACAATCTGGAAAAGTTTTGTAAATGTTCATATAGAAACCAAAATTAAATTAAAATTTGAATTTCAGGACATCAAGTCAAAAACAAAATCTTCAGTTATAATTATATATGTTGCCGCTAAGTGCAGAAATCAATTACTGTGAAAACTTCCTAGCTAATCTGCAGATTAACTGGAATAATCCATTAAAATGTGGAAAATTGTTTCATGTTATCTGCATTGTACCATGATATCTTATACCATGATAATCTGCATTAAATGCTAGACATTCGAGAGTTAAAATAAGATATTTCCTTAAACAGCAACGTTTCTGTACGCTTTAAGTAAATGTTAATTTTCCGATATCTAAAGAATCTAGTTCATAGGTTCTCAACGTGGGTGATAACGCCCCCTTGTAGGCGTTTGAGGCTTTCAGGGGGCGTTGAGATGGCACGGAGGGGCTTGAGCAGATTAAACAAAAAAAAGACTAAAAAAACACGCTGATTATGTACCGACAAAAGTAAACTTTAATACTGTTTATCTTATGTTGACTGCATGCATTTTAAATCATTCCTGTATCACATATTTCAGTATTACGGGAAGTGGATGAAAAACTTAAGAGATTACATTACATTCAGACGTACATTAAACTGAATTATTTAGTGCATTTTAATTTCTGTAGTGCACGTGTTGTCTTTGAGTAGTAGGAAACATGTTTCGTCCACTGCATTTCATTACGTATAGAATCCAAGAAACAAATATGTTAACCAGGAATTAACGGGGTTCTTTAAAGACTGAAACTGTCAATTTATATTTTGAAAGCAATAGTTTATTATAAATTACTTCGTATGATCAGAACCCCTGCCTGTCTTTATAACAGGTAAGCTAAATCTTTTGTACCACTCTTTTAAATGAAGAATTCAGTAGCGTTTCAATTCCAACAATATCCTACCTATGACTAAAATTTATAATATTACACATTTAAAAATATTTGTGGCAATAGATATTTCAGATTCGCAAGTAAGAAGGCTGGGACTTAAGGAAAAAACTGAAATTAAAATAAATTCTTTTAATAGGATATTTTTAAAACTTAACTCTTGTTTTCACCATGTATTATCTACACTCTTATTTCTCTAGAAGAGGGGGTGGTATAGAAATATTCACTAGAAAAGGGGCGATATCGAAATATTTATTAGAAAAGGGGGCGCCAGTTCAAAAAAGGTCGGGAACCTATGATCTAGTAAGTACAATCGAACAATCAACTCATTAGTCGATATAATCGATCATCAATTGAAAAACTAAAACACATAATAATCACTTTATTGAGAATTATAGTTTCTTGTATAGTAGTTGCCATTACTATATCGGTACATGCAGCTAAACTTTAATTTTCCATTTAGTGCCCCCCCCCCAGAAACTGGCCATCATAATTATTTATTGCAAACTTAAGGAATCTTGACCAATACATTTACTGTCTGCTACTCCGATTCTAAGTGTTTAGAATGAATTAGTCTGGAATCAGTATGTTCAAAATTCCTAACAGAAAGGAAATGACAAATTTATTGAACTTTAACAATACTGAAACTACTTGTAGAGATTGCAGAGTTAAAATGTAGAAAACTCTCGATCCTCCCTTTAACGGAGTAATTCAGTTAATCTGCAGATTAGCTAGGTCAGTAGTCTACAAACTTTAAGAGAAGAACCAAGGTACGATAAAAACAAGATAACCAAGGTACCAAAGAAACATTTACACAAAGAGCCACATGCGCGGGAGAGGAAGGAGAGAGTCCGGTAGCTGTCCGATCAAGACTGTTGTGCTACAATCATACAAAAATCTTGCGGTTAGTTAATAAATTCCATCATGAATTTATCTATTGAAGTATTAGACTCTGTAGCTTCAGTGATGCCATACAGATTGAGATTTTAAGGAACAATGGCCACCGTCTGTAGCGGAGATTAAAGCTTTAAATTTTCCCGGTTTGTAATATATTGAAAAAAGGAAATTTAAGAGCGGAAGCAAAAGCACAATTTTTCTCCCGCTTACAATATATTGAAAAAATAGAACTACACAATACAAGTAAATTACAGTTTTACACTTTGAGCAATGAGTATGGTCAGCTGTATAATGGACTAAATTCATGTGACGTCATAATCACATAATTTCAAACCACGTGTTTTTAGCCAATCAAGTTCAAAAACACATGTGACGTCATAGTCACGATAAATACAATTATCTATTTTCAGCAAATCAGTTCATGCACTTTGTTGTTGCCAAATTACGCTTTTTACAGAAACTTTTAAATAAAGTGACAAATATTAATTTGTTAAAAGTACATGTATAAAACAAGACTTTCCTTTAATTTTAAAATCTTTTTGTAGAAATTATTTTTATAACTCTTGAGCATCTTTACCCAATTATACAATTTGAAATTTTACCCAAATTTTACAAATAGAATAAAAAGTACGAGCTAGTTTATCGTCAGTTTTGAATTCAATGTAGAACACGTCTTTATTTATCATGTGACCGTCATGAATTTAGTCCATTTGTACTATGGAGGTTGTTCTGCCATTAGGTCTTGAAGTTACCAAAAGTAGTAAATTAGAAGCATGCCCCTCGAGACCGAATATTTTATAGATGATGGGTCGCAGGTATAAATCTGCGGTTTCACCCATCTTATTCCCCTCTCTTTCACCCATCTCATCCATTTCTTTATAATTAAGGAACAAAATATTTAAATTAATGCCACACTAAAGCTACGTATTAACCTTTAATGGTCAACTGATGAGGACAACACAAAAAGTTGCCCCCGTCTGTTTATTGTTACGTACGAAGGATTTGAGAGAGAGATGGAAGATTAAAATTCCAACTCTCAACTCAACTTAAGCAGTCTTTCCCTAGAAAAGGGGTTCTTAAAGGAGCAAGAATTTTATATTTACTTTCTGGTAAAAATGAAGGCTTTCCACCGCCACCCCGTCCCACTGGAGTTCTCGTAGGCCGTTTGGTGGAAGTGGTTGGGAAAATGAAGTCGCTTCGGTCTAAAGGACCAGATGGTACTAGACCACAGCACACCTTTGGCTCATTGCTGGAAAAACCACATACATAAGGCTGCAGACTATTCCAACTGGTAGTCCGGCGCAGGGATGGACACTCTGTCCAGCGGATGCATCTGCCTCTTTCTCGACGAGGAGTCAAGCAGTCAGCATCAGACAAACTATTACTACGGTCGTCATGCACAAACCTAACTAAAAAGAACATTGCTTAATCGTAGCATTTCATTTCACTTTTGTGTGGTTAAAAATTATCAAGTATAATTGATTTAGATACAGACAATACATTGCAACCCCATTTGATTAACTCACACTCCCGAAATTCTCTGTTACTAAGTCCTTGAAGAAAGTTAAATTTATCAGTGGCCAATATTTTGTTTAGAGGTCTGGGGAAAACCCGAACTCTAGTTCAATATTACATTCGGATGCTTTCAAGTGGTTGAGGTAATTCAGATGCATGAAAAATTTACTTCTAGTGGAAGCATACCTTAATAGCCGTACACTACTTAATTGGATTCCCGCGTCCAATTCCTGTAATAGTCTTTGAAGTAATCGAGCTTTGTCTTTACGAATTATTTCAGTCAATGTGCCATGTCCGGTAATCCAAATAACTAGTCTTGTATTGCACAAATTGAAGCAAAAATGTTTATGGTATAGTACCGAAACGTGGGTTTGACTTATAATCATTTAAATAAAAGGACAATAAGTACACTGATCCGCGGTCAAATAACATAGCCACTACACATTCGAGATTTTACTACTTAATTACCTTAGGACAGCGATACTAGCTCGAGTGACTTCTAATACCGTCATGAAGGATGTTACTCGAGAAGTCAGGGCATAGACATAAATTAATTCCGCGTTTCTCAAAATCTTGCATGTGCATAAATCTTCGAGTTTCTATCTTAGAGCGAAAAAGTTTCAAAATTGCAGTTCAGTGTGAGCTCTTACCCAGACTCTGGATTCAAGAAAATACAATAGCATTTTGCATTACATCCACGATACTTTAAAATACTAAAATTTTAGCATTGCATTTGACAATTATTTAGCGCTTTAAGCTTCGAACATGTTTATCTTTCCGTTTAAGCTGCGATGTGTCGCATTCTGTATAGATGCATATTCAAATAGCCTCCGTTCATATGCCTTATATAAATTTATTAGATGTACTATTTAGTATTAATACAAGAGGACGAAGGTTTTAAACTACATTCACGTGCGAAGGGAAACAATATCTTGCACGATACCGCTAATCAAATGAAAAATGCGAAAGCAAACCAAGAGATTTATCAATGTATCGCAAGTTTATAGACTTCGAACATTACATAAAAACAAGATTGTCAATGACACCTCGATTTTCATTAAGGTCCAAATGCACCACAGTTGTACTTGAACTTCCATGAAGTGAAATTAATCCGTCCAAGTACAGCATTTTGCATAATTTCCCACTACGGGGATTTCGCCAAAGCGGAATTCGAAACTTCAACACCTTCTGACTCAAGCTAATTAACAATTACAGCATATCATTTTATTAACATCGTATCTTGAAACACTAGGCTATTTGGCGACAGACATCGTAACTTTTAACCTCAGTCGAGTAACGAGACGAACGTTACAGCTAACCCCCCTTCACTTCCATTTAACGAGAGGACTTGGAGCCTCGACGGGTTTAACGTGCATCAATCTGTACTCCACGGGTTTTCATTAGCAACAGGACTAGAACTCTCTTCGAGTTCACATCATTACTACTCGGCCACACAACATACACTTAGTATAGTGAAATGTCGCGATAATTATGTATATTTACCAAATATATTTCTAAATTACAAGAGTTAATGAGAAGTATTATAATTACTTTGCCCATTTGAAACGGCAATCCAAGCTAGAAGTAGTATCAGCTGCACAGGAAACGACAGTCTAAACATGGCAGGTTTGCGTAGCTAAAAATGCATTCAAACTTGAGATACGTCAGCTGGAAAAAAAAATATTTGTAAATTTAACAAGCGAAAAGCAAAAGTTGACGAGAATCTTACAAGTAAATATTTACCAAAATATTTCAAACTGTCAGTATACCATATAAAAGTCTTGTTAATATATCCAATCCTGAAAGTCCCGTCTGTATCACTACAGAAGTTACAATCTTCAAGATTGCGACAGCTCACAAAAGTGATCCGTTTAGAATTGAACGAGAATAGAACTCTAAACAAATTCTGCGCGTACGTGTATTTTTACTCTCTTCATAGTTTAATTTTTCAGTGAGGTAGCAACGAAAGGGCCCCAAGAAAATGACACTTAGTACAATTTTTTCAAAATCAAAAACCTTTAGTCATTTGATCTTTCTTATTGGGTGTTAGACTTCATTTAGACATGATCATCGATAAAACAGGTATCCGTCTTATAGATGCAGCAAACTAAAAAGAAATACTGGAAAAATTATCAATTCGTAGATTAAAAATGTTACCACCCTTTGTTCAGACTCGTCCCATCTTAACAGTATAAAGACTTTCAAGCCCTCTAGCCGGTAGAACAATCTTCAGCGAGGGTTAAGCTTCGGAACTGCAAGGACGTACTAGCATGCAAGTGCGCTCCGATCCAGTTTAACTATTCTAAACGTTAGTTCTCTAGTTATGCAAGTTTGTTTTGTCTAATAAACGTGTTTTAATGGACTAAATTCATGTGACGTCATAATCATGGGATAAGTTTAAACCATGTTTAAATCTTAGCCAATCAAGTTCAAAAACAAACGTGACGTCATAGTCACGATAAATGCAACTATCTATTTTCAGCAAATCAGTCCATGCATTATTTGTTGCCAAATTACGCTTTTTACAGAAACTTTTTTTTAAAAATTAATATTTGTCACACTTTATTTAAAAGTACATGTATAAGACAAGACTTTTTCTTTAATTTTAAAATCTTTTTGTAGAAATTTCTTTTTATAACTCTTGAGCATCTTTACCCAACTATGCAATTTGAAGAATAAGTAAATAGAATAAAAAATACGAGTTAGTTTATTGTCCGTTTTGAATTCAATGTAGAACACGTGTTTATATTTATCATGAATTTAGTCCATTAAGGGGTCGCAGGGATGTTCATTTTGTCTCGAGGGGTAAAAATATAAACAATTTTCTAATAGGTATACTTTTAAAATTTAAATTGAATAATTCGAATCTTTTACACATTTATAAAGGAATTTGGTTTCAAAAAGTACAAAATGTTTGAAATCTAATCATAATTTTATAAATTATAAGCGTATGCAAATTAGAAATTTTGTAATAGATATTAACACTAAACATACCGACACTTATATATAATACATACTTATTCTCTACCATAGGAAAACCGGTTTTTTTTTTACCCGTTATGGTATGTTTAGTGGCAAGTAATTTTTGCGTTTCGCAGGCTATTTTCTAGAAGAGTAGCCTTTGATGTATAAAACTTTATAGAAATATAAAATGTATCGCTCTTTAAACCCTAGTAATTTAAGAATTATATATCTTTTGTATTTCAAACTATTTAAAAATATTGAAATTTAAAAAAATTCGAATATATTTTTTAAAAATAAAAATTATAACTTATTCTATTTAAAAATACTACGGTGTAATACGGATACGTTTAAATTTATAAATCAACTTATTGCTAGTAATTAAAACTACTTTTGAAAATAGCGTGCACACAATAAAATTTCCATATGCTTATAATTTTTTAAATTATGATTTTAAACACTAACTTTTCTGAAACCCCATTTCTTTATAAATATGTAGAAGATTCGAATTATTTAATTTTAATTTCAAAGAGTTATATGTATTTGAATATTGTTTATATTTTCAGCTTTCTAGAGAAAGTTAACACCTCCGAGACCTCTTAACTAGTGGACTTTGTTAAGAAACTATTCCCTGCGTGTCACTTTATTAAATTGGGTCACGCCCCCTTAAAGACATTTGATTCGAAGTAATATCCATTCTTGGAAGACATAAAAAGTTTTGCCGTTTGCCCGACTGATGCAAGAATTTAAGGCTAGGGGTGTCAAGATTTGCATTAGTCATAATAAAGTAGACTCGTTTGACAACGCCCTCTATACGAATACATTAAGCTCATTTTTTTTAAATACACCACTAATTCAGTAGAGAGTTTATTTACGTCACACTATAAAGCAACACAAGGACGTGCCTCGTAATTTTGAACCACAGTCAAAAGCGACATCAGAAGTTCTGATTATTTTAAGCAAGTTTCGTCAAATCCGATTTTAACACGCTTTTATTAAATTCACCTGCATGTAACGGTATCTTTGAACTCTATTACCCATTTTAAAAAGGTAAGGTTAATTCGAAATTTTGCAAGCATATCAAGGAGCGATGACAGAACCATTTAATAATTTTGTTTCATTGTCCTGATCAGGATCATGGAAATAACGATTTCCAGTTTCCAAATTTGGCGACTATTACTAGATCCCGTTTCCAGATTTGGCGACGAAGATTAAGTTACAACCTTAAAGCGGAAACGCTTATGGTTAATACAAAAGTAAATGACAGCCTAAAAAACGCTTTTATTGTAGATGGAACAAAAAGACGAGAAATTATAGTTTTTCAAAATAAAACACGCTTTTATAGCTAATCGAAATGAAAAGTAAAGTAATACTAGAATAAAATGTTTAACGAGAAAATTAATGCCATTATGGCAAAAGCGTGGGGTGCTCGATATCAATTGTAATTTCTTACTAGTTCTATTCCGAAATGCAGGGATAGTGTAAACATGTAGTACCAAGCACCCCACGCTTTTACCGCAAGAGGGGGCATAAATTTCTCGTTCATCCTTTTATTCTTATTTTAATATTTAACTCTTCAGTTCGATTAAGTATAAAAGCGTATTTAGTTTAAAACTATAATTTTTAGGTTTGATTTATTCTGGAAATACAACAGAGTTATACTATTCAAGGAAGTCTTCGAATTTAGACAGAAGCATCTCAATTACATTGCAGTCGGAATGAGCGAGTCCCACTATTCAGCTCCTCGAGGGCTTTTGGCGATGAACCTGTAGTTTTCAACTCCATTTAAGGGACGAGGGTAACACCCGAGCTGGCACCTTCTCTCCTAACCTCTTCAAAATAGGACGTTCGAGCCTCTGATTTAAATGGCAGCGGGCCACCTCTACACGACTGGTGTTAAGTGGAACTAGGCTCGAACTCCTGACACGCTACAGCCTTGATCACTAGGCTACCAAGGTCACGTTTATGGGAAAGAGTGTTATTAAGCTTTAACTTGGTATAACAATGCAGATATACGACATTCAATGATATCCCGTGAGCAGAGGAACGCAAGATATTTTTAAGACGGGAGAATTTTTAATCAAGAGTTTATTCAGTATTAAAGTTTTACGCAAGTTGTCAAAATTCGAATAAAAATGGATTAAAGTTGCCAAATTAGGAATATGAATGCATATACATTTAAATTCATTGTTTGGAAAGGTACCAAGCCTAGAAAGTTAATCTAATTTCTTCGTAAACAAGTCTTCAAAAACGCTTTACTTATTTCTTGTCAAAGTTATCCAGTTTATCAATACGCTGTGACGTATTCGGGTCACACAGCTGAAAAGTCTGCTTTTTGCGTATAAGATAACCGCGTTCCTATGCAACACGTGCACCCTAAAATATTGTGATCGCGTCTTTTGTCATCGCCCCATCAACCTTCGACACCGTGAGAAAACCCCTCGAGCCGGATGTAAATCGAGGATAAAGGGTGACCGCCCCATCACAAGACCCTAGAGAGGGCAGAGAAGTCCGTTGGAAAAAGAACATGATGGATGTAACTTCCCTCGCAATCCTCTAATGAACTAACCAGTCTTTAATAACTCTAATGTACGTACTGTATTTGATTGATGTGACGCAAAAACCAAATATTTAAGTTAATATCACTGACTTTATTTTTCTCAAACGTCACAACTCATCTCAATAATAACCACGTGTTCTAGAAATTTTAAGAAATTTGATACTACCACTTTGGGTCAAGGATTCTCTTTTTACCAAGAGGGAGAAAGAGCACTTCCATGTTAGCGACGACTTACAGCGAAAGGTATTCAGAAATTAAGGTTTTTGGAAACCACAAGAAACTATTTGAATAGAACCCTAGCTTCCTTTCAAAACAAAAAAAATGTCCAGCAAGTCACTTTTTACTTAAGGAAATATCGCTATTTACAAAACAACGATTAAGGGCTTTAAAGGAGAAAGGAAAATTTGGTGAACTAATGTTAATTATATAGAAAGGCATATTATAAGCATCTATTAACTTAAATTGCGGCTATTCAATAGCGTTTCACACTTTGAAATTTGAAAACAAAAAACTAGATTCCACCCACCCTAGCAAGGAATTTGCGTTCTCAATCAGTAAATTTGAATATATTTCACGCTAATTTTTCCCTCTCGGCTATCTTCAATTTTTCGAAACATTCCAGTGTGGACATTCGAATGTTTAAAATAGAAATTTAGAAAATTCATTAACAGATAAGTATTTGCCAGATTTGAAAAATCAGATAAAGCAACGATCTTAAACTGCAGTCTCCGAACCCCAGGGGGTCCCCAGTACCTTTCTAATGGGTCCGTAAAGTTCACTTAATGTTAAGATTTTCTACTTTTGCAATCTAAAAGGTCGCGTGGAAAAATTGTAAGACTTGCCATTCTGGACGAGATCACCGAATTCCCCCTCCCCATGGAAAAGCTCCTGCAATATATTTCTATCAAGAATATCAGTTAAACTTCAATGGTTTGCAATTACATGCCATTGCTGCAATTTAATATTTTCAAAAACTAATAAAAACGCACGTGAATTTTTAAGGTAGAGAGGAAAGAGACTCAAAACAATTTTCTTTTGAATCCATCAAGATTAAAACTGATACGTACATTCGAATATGAATGAATAATCTATCAATTGAATTCAATATAGGACTTTCCTATTGAACTCATTTAATCATGAACGTCAAAAAGGATTAAATTTGTAAATTTCAACTCCACTATATAAGGTATTACTTAAAATTAATTACTCACTGTTTATCAAGGACGATAATCCAGTTAAAAGGTTCGTTGCAGCAACTAAACTGTTTTTTCCAATTGATCTAGAAATGTGCACTTTCAGTTTATGTATATAGGAAAGTCGTTTATCTACCAGGCAAATTTGATTGCGATAGAGGTAGTTCTGGTTCGTAGAATCAGCAAACCTCTGAATTCTAGAGGCTCCTTGTCAATTTAGGAGATATGGTTTTATAATGTCGAAATCATTATTTTAGATGATAGAACTGAACTGACCAGTGGGCAAATTGCCCATGAGGCCACAAGTACAATGGTCCTGTTTATTCAAGCGCTGGGTGCATGTGCAGTTGCTCTGGCTGTTGTCAAATTTCACGCGAAACCCCCAGGGTTCAGTTTCCAAGCAAGCTTGGTTCTCATTTATCGACCCACTGAAGGGAGGAAAGACTGAGTCGACCTTGCCCAACCTGGGACTTGAACCCCGGATCTGTGGCATGGAGGGGTGATACATTACCACTCAGCCACTGGGCTTCAGAAGATGATTGAACTGGTATTAAAATCTATTACTAAATAATGTACCCCTAAAGTTTAACTTATTTAGATAGGATTATTACCAATGTCATGCTCGTAGATCTATTTCCCTTTAATATCAATATCACCATGGTAACGATCTCATAACCGCCTTTAGCAAACAATGGGTTCCAGCCCCAGTGCCACTGAAGACTAGCTATGCAGAGAGGCTGATGCTCGTTAAACATACCGAGGCTCGAAACCCTCACGTGAACATGGTGTGTAAATTTGGAGAGTGGGGTGCAATGACAAGCCATGACACCAACAGGCCTCGTGTAGCTTCTGGGTGGACATTAATAAAACAAATAAAGCTCAACTTATTCCTGAAAGAAATTTTAGGTGCTCTTACTAAATTAGACTAATGGTTTTTTGAAAACCCTTGCAGATCCAATGAAATGCCCCACTTCCATGTGGCCGCGGTAGCCAAGTGGTCTAGGAATCGGATCATGGCTAGCGTGTCATGAGTTCGATCCCAGTGCCACTGAAACCCCTGCTCAGGGATGCACGCTAAATTTGTCAGATAGCCCAACGTCCTCCGTTGGTGTGGTAGTTAGAGAGGCGGTGCCACCAGGTGTCGTCCGCATCACTTGACCATGGTTCAAAATGACGCGGACCGTCACCAAAAGCCCTCGTGTAGCTGAACAGTGCGACGTTAATATTCATTCACTCAATCACACCCCACGTCCATTATTCCGCACTATGTATTTTGGTTAAATTAAAACTCGAACCCGGAATTTTGGTTGTTGCCAGTTATAATGCTCCCAGCCCATAACCACTGGACTGTATTGTGATTTATTTTTCAGAGTTTTTTTCTTTTCAGGGCTTCGATGCTATCATTCAGACATAAAATATAATGTTTAGTCCCAGCTTTTCTAGAACTTTCACTTTGGAAAACGCATTCCTGGAGCTAAACAATGGGCTACGTCAGCAGTTCTTAAATTGACATACCCTCGGCATCCCCAGCGCCTTTCTAGGGGGCCTGCAAATGTGTGAGGGAGGGAGTGAATATTAACGTCGCACTGTTCAGCTACACGAGGGCTTTTAGCGATGGACAGCGTAATTTTGAACCATGGTCAAGTGACGCGAACGACACCTGAGCTAGCCCCCCCCCCTCTCCTAACTACCACACCACACCAACGGGAGGCCGTTTGAGCTCTCGACAAATTTAACGTGCATCGCTCCCCTACACGGCGGGTCTTCATTGGTACTTGGTTTGAACTCATTATACGCCAGCCACGAGTCCGATACCTTAACCACTTGGGTACCACGGCCTCTTACCACGGGAAATAGAATTTGAAAAAAAAAAAAATTTCAAATACACTTAACGATTTAAATTATGCAGAAATGTATTTGATTGCTTTAGTTGAGAATAATGATGTAAATTGTAAATGGTTATGCACAATAGTAGTTTTTGCTCGGTATAAATATAGAAACATAATAAAATAAGAGTTATAAAATTAATAACGGTGTAGTGTACCGGTCTTGATATTTTTAAAGAATTAATAATTCTTAAATTGAGGTACACGTACCTTCGATGTCCCCAGTGCTTTTCTAGGTGGTCTGCGAAAGTCTCCCATTTCCCTCTTTTACATACTCTGAAAGGCCTAGTGGAAGAATTGAGAGATGTGCCATCCTAGTCAAGATTACTGAATTGATTGGAACATGTGTTTCTATCAAGAATATTAATTCAGTTTGTTATTGTTTGCTACCTTATAGTCATTATTACATATCATTTGGGAACGAGACTTTGTGCAGTAGTAGTGTCTCTTTAGAGTGTGCATAGTTCGTAGAGTGCCTAGTTTACGACGCGGTCGGTGGAGGTTCGAGTCGCGCAATCGGTTTTTTGTTTTGTTTTATTTTTTAAATTTATTTAATTATCTTTACAATTAAATAAATTTATTTAAAAAAAAGGTTTATTAAATATTAAAAGTGATACTTTAGATAATTATGCACGAAATGTTTATATACGCCGGTGGCACTTAAGAGATTAAAGTCGTATTGTAGCTTTAGCGTCGAAATATAGTATTATTTTATTCAAAATATTGTTATAGTGTAGAGGGAGAATCGCGATGAAAATTATGATGAAAATTGGATCGCAAATATGGAAAGTTTGAGAAGCACTGAACTAAGTATTTAAACATAAATTTCTCTGGCCTTTTTTTTTTTTTTTTGCATTAAAATGCTTTGTTTCACATAGGAGCATAGCTTACGGGAAATCTTTTTTTTAAAAAAATTATCATTTATTTTTTAAGACAAAATTTAGTGGGATAGCCTGTGAAAATAGTCATGGTTCAACGGTGCGAAGTTAGTCAGAGAAATGTTTGTTGTGACTACAAATTCCTGAGACTGCTCAACCGTTTCGAACAAAAAAAAACAGCCACAAAAAACAAGCCTTTTTACAGATTTTTTTTTAAAATTAGAAGTAAATGCTTATTGTTTAAGTAAGGTAATCGCGTGGGAAAAATGCGCTGATGTATGTGAATGTTAAGGCACCATTGTTTTTAAAATGACAAGATCTCACCGGTTGTTTATAAGATCTAAAGCGTGTACAACTGCACTTATCATTTACTTCTAAAAAAAATGGCGCAAAAAAGTGTTTTCTTCCTCTGTTTTTCTAAACATTGGTGGTGCCCCCCCCCATCTCCCTTTATTTCCCCAGTGCTTTCTCACAACGCCAACACGACCTCTACTTCAATTTTCAAACTGTGTTCGACCAAGTATATCTAGGGGCTCCATAAGTCAAAATAAAAATTCGAAAAGAAAAATTAAATATGTATGCAGAATAGATTCGTGTTCTCTATGGAGTTTATATAATCACTATAGAGTACCTAAAATCTTGCTTCTCAAAGAGGGTCACACGAGGAAATTTAAAACATAAATTCGGCGCCAGGCAGTCTTTTTTTGTTAGCAATTTTTTTTCTTGCAGATTTTATTATATTATAATAAAAAATATTAAAAGATGTTTTCTTTATATATGTACTAACTAGATTATAAGCATTCTGTCGCTTATGTTTGGGATCCAGGGTTCCACAGAATTATTTTATAGTCACTAGTGCAATGTTTTCACACCTAACACTTGTAAAATAATATTTCTCAGTGGATAAGACTAAGCTGGAATACATAAATCAGAAAGCTTTCCAATAAAGAGGAGGGAACATTTTATTGACATATCAACTGATTCAACATTAAAACTTACATTTAAACAGGAACTGTCTCTAAATTTTAGGCTGTGAAATTTGTAGAATTCATAGAAGTTTCACACACAGTTATGAACATTTAAATGTCATTTTGAGCAACGCATTTATGTTATAAACATTTCTCTCAACGCACGTGGCAACAAAAACAAAATGCAAACACAAATTAACGCAGAATATGAAATGCGACTATAGGCAGGCTCAATGGACCTAGATTTCCACATTTGTGTAAAAGAAAACCATACTCCTGTTACTAAATATAATGCAACGGTTGAAATGACCTTTATTGCGCAAATTAATGCTATAAATGCAGCTTTTCTCAAACTGTGGACCCCATGACCCCCCTAGAGGGGCATAAAAACTCTACGAGGGGGGCGCGTGCATATTGAAAATTCGAAAACAAAAGGTTTTTTAGAAAAATATATTAATTTACTGAATGTAAACAAACAAAATACATTCTGACATAGTAAAAAAAAAAAAATACACAATTACACTTATATAATAAACTTATATAAATGTTTCAGTATTACACAATGTATTTTATAATTAATTTAACAATACTAAGTTAAGAACATTTTAACAATTGCCATTGACCCCATAAGCTTGTCATACATAAAGTTTTTACAAAAATAAACTCTTAACTTGATCATTTGTACGACTTATAATGAATCCCTTAACTGCCGATTAAAAGTTGCACGATTCACTCCCCAATGCCACCGTTTTCCACATAGGCTCGCGAATGTGATATATTGGAGGGAGGGGAAGAAATGGAATAAATATATAAAGCAAATATTTCGCAAACATTGTCACATATTGTCAAGGTCACTTAATTGCATTCCAAAGCCTTTGTAATATTTTTATGGATAGCAGTACACAGAAAAGTTCGTACTTCGGAAAGACGTATATATACGTTCGGGGCAATTAACGCTTTGACTGAGCGAGGCGTTTATAAACGCCAGTGGCATTTAAAAGGTTTAAGTCGCATTGTAGCTTTAACGTCAAAGTATAGTATTATTGAATTCAATGCTTTGTTATTAAATGGTTGGAAGGCAGTGAAAATGATGATCAAATATTGGGTAGCAAAGGGTGAAAGTTTTAGAAGCACTGGGCTAAGTGGATAAGATGACATGAAATGATTCTTCAACTAGGAGAAGGAGTATACATGTAAGCGGATAGATCTGTGTACAGTGACACGAAATTGAGGGGACGGAAATATTTTTCCGTGTTAAAAGGATTTCGTGGATAGCAGTACGCAGCAGTAAAAGAAAAGGATATTACAAAAAAAAACATATATTCAACAAAATTAAGCTTGTTAAACTACATTTTATTTACATAGATAAGTATATATTCATGTATTAAATAAAAATAAATGAAAAAAAAACATTCACAAGAACTTAATGAAATTTAATACAAAATTTTCAAGTTTTTTGAAAAACGAAACATTTTTTGAGTTTTTGGAAAATAATCTGATGCTTTTCTTTATATTATCTTTTTTATTATTAAATTGTCCAGAAATTGTTTGATGTCGTCCATTTTGTTATTCATTTCACCAATGGAATGTGCGTCTAAATAACTGCTCATACTTGTTTCATGATATTCCTCATTTCTTATGACTTGGGAACAGGAGGTGTGCATTATTCATTTCATTTTCACAGTCGGAATCTGTATCAACGATATTTTTTTTAGCTTTGAACAAACTCCAAAATGTCTTGACTGTCAGGATTGGGGCTGTACACTCATTAACATTATGTACTGCAACGAATTCTTCCGATGATACAATACAGAAAACTAATGCGGAACCACCTCTCTTTCATTTCACACCCCCTCTGAAACCTCTTTTTTTCCCCCGTATTTTGTTCATTCCCAGAAAGGAAACCTTTTCGTTGTAGGACGGGGAAAATATGCATGAAAATACGTAGCAGTTTTTCGGGACCGTTGTATTATTTCGTGTTATCCGACATTTCGCTTTAAGTGTTTTCACGTTAAACGTATTGCACTGCAGATCATGATTAGCTTTTAATATGTTTTCTTTTATTATTATTTTTAGTGCTTTATTGTGAATTTTTTAATTCGTCTGTTTGATTATTTGATGTCTTGTTACATTTTAGGATTTTTTTTAAAAAACACATAAAACCCAAAATTTTCTTAATACAGCACTAAAGTACCTATAACATAAAATAGGATTTAGGACTTCGGTAAGCTTCGCTGACATTATTAATGCTACGCGAATATTGTAGGGTTTTTCAAACAGGCTTTGTATTGAAAATTATTTAAGGGGACAAGATACGATTTACGCAAAAATTTTTAACTTAATGATTTTCAAAATTTTTGGTTGCCTCCTATGTGGGTGTATACTATGTAAAACAGATTTCGTAGAACTATGTAGAACTTCGGTAAACTTCGCTAACATTAATAATGCCATGCGAATATTGAAGTGTTTTTCAAACAGGCTTTGTATTGAAAATTATTTAAGGGGACAAACGTTCGTTGTAATTTTTTTTTCGCCCTACAATTTTTTGTGCCTTAGGCATGTGCCTAGCGTGCCTAAGCGGAAAAGCGGGCCTGAGGACGACAACACCTCTGTGTGTGTGTGTGTGTGTGTACGCACGCAATGTGTGTGAGGGATTTCTATAACTATGTCATTAAAATTCCCGTAAGTATGATTTGCGCAAAAATGTTTAATTTAATAGTTTTCTAAATTTTTGTAGTTGCCTCCTATGTGTGTGCATACCATGTAAAACAGATTTCGTAGAACTATGTAGAACTTCGGTAAACTTCGCTCATATTAATAATGCTACGCGAATATTGTAGGGTTTTTCAAACAGGCTTTGTATTGAAAATTATTTAAGGGAACAAGGTACGATTTACGCAAAAATTTTTAATTTAATGATTTTCAAAATTTTGTGGTTGCCTCCCATGTGTGTGTTTACTATGTAAAACAGATTTTGTGCTCAAAATTTCATAAAAAGCTAGTCATTTAATTTTTTAAGGAAAAAACTTTAAATTTTTGAAGTGATGTGAAAATGCTACTCCTTCTATAAAAATTTACGTACACGCATGATTTTTGATTTTCAACTATGTACAACAAAAGTTGGTATGGGTTTTACGATAACTTGATTGGTATTTGTTCAATAATTCTTCTTACGGATGCTTATTGAAAATTCCTTAAAAAATGTATAAATTCTGGCTTCAATTATTTTTAAAAAAATAAGTATTGCTTTGATTCAAAAATGCATACCACACACACACAACTTTTGTTACCTGTACTATTAGCAATAGGTAAAAAAAATCAGAGCATTAGGTACAACAGAAAACAAGCCTTAGCATTTTAATTAAAAACAAACTAGTTGTTTTATCTTTCTGAGATAAGTCAGTTTAAAGTTTTGGTTTGTCATAGGGATGTGAATAAAAACGAACGTAAAAGCTGTCATAATTCTGTTTTTTTTTTTTTTTAAGTTTAGAGCTTTCAAATTTTGTGAGGTTATATAAAAGTATATAAAGAATAATTTAAGCTAAAAAAAGATTTGATGTTTTGACCGATTTTTGTCAATTGAATCGTACTGTGTCTTCTTAATCAAAATGAGCTGCAAGATTTTCCTCAAATATTTTTAAACGAAATATAATTACAAGAAACTACCTTTTAATGGAAGTATAACATTTTTACAAAAAAGGAAAATGGGCGCTGTTAATGAGCGGTTTAAAACCATAAAAGCAAAAGACAAAAACAAAAATCCCTTCTTTACTCTATTTTGTTTTTATAAATAGTAAGGATATTATTAAACTGAAAACTTAATTTCTCCAAAGAGTATTGAATTTAAACACTCTTTGTCTTAGGTAATATTAACCATATTAGATATTTTCGTAGAGCAGCTTTTGCAAAAACCAATTTTGAGCTGCTTTTGTTAAGTATCAATCCACAGTGCATTGACAGTGTCGCTGATAAGCAAAAAAAAAAACCACTCTGTTCCATTGCGGTATAGACAACTCTATCACAAACTTTGCTATCAAATGAAGGATGTACTTAAAAAGTAGACATTAATTGACAATGTGTGTGAACCGACACACTGTGCACTAACATTCTGTTTTTCTTAAACTATGCTATGCTATTGGGAAATCGAGACTTATTTCGATTTTTCAATAACTGTTAAAAATTCAGGATATTTATTCGACGCATCAAGTTTTATTTTTAGAAATTGTACAAAATTTTGCTTGAATGATAGAACTATATGCGGCCGCCTCTTATTTTGCCCCCCCCCCTCCTTGCGATGCACGCGCTGCACACTTGCTAGAATCGGCTCTCCCCATTCGGCGGAATTACATTAAGGGTTAAACCAGGGCCGGCTCTAGCAATTTTGCCCTCCCCCGGACAAAAATAAAAAATGTTGCCCCCCTCCCCAAAGTAAAAAAATATATCCTTGAAAATGATAAAAATCGTTCACAGACACACATAGATACACACCTATAAAACTTGTATAGTTCTTGAGAACAAAAGGCAGCATAACAGTATATATATATATATATATAATTCATAAATATACACAAAATAGTTATAAACCTAAGATAACTAGTCAATATAGTAAAAAGTATATATTAGCCACAGTAGTACTATAACAAACTCCTAGTCTTAGGAACCAGGATTGCAGGTTTAAAAAAAATTTTACGGCTAGCCAATCTTTCCCTGTATTTGCCAATACTCTGGGCCATATTAAAGTAAGAAATTTCAAGAGATGCTTAAATATTATTACAATTAAAACCATAATCTGTTAATATAAAAAGAAAAAAATATAGCCTATAATAATTACTAGTATATGTTAAAATCAATGATAAAAACCATTAGATGAAAAAAACTTACCACGTTAGTATAGCAATAACCATTTTTCCAACGCGACAGAAAGGAGTATATCAGTAACGCATAAAATTAGTTATGATAAAATAACATTAACTCTATATATATACATTTAAAAACTGTAAATTTTGTTTTAAAATTTATAGAAAATAAAAGTACAACCCAAACATATATAATAATTTTATATAAAATTTATTATTAATTTATTTTCCCTTTGGCACCATCTATCGATTAACTGTACAACTAATTAAAAATACCATTGGTATTGACTGAGAATTGATAGAAATATAACTGTAAATAAAATTAGCAGGGTATCCATGTTCAATACAATGTTCAATAAGAAAGGTACTAAAATTTAAATATATATTAAATTTATATCACTAACTAATACTTTATTACGATAAATATAACTAAAAATAATATTTCTCTCTATATATATATATTAGAAACTAAAACACAAATTTAAAAAAAAAATTACATGTGTGTTTTTTGCCTTTTAATTCTGAAAACTTTCTGATCAATTCTTTTTAATAAATTTGTTCAGCTATTTCATGTTCGATAGCTCGTACAGCCGAGCCATTTAATCTACCTTGAAGAGTTGTGCACTGTAAGAGCAATTTTTTTTATTAATTTTAATTTTGAGAAACTCCTCTCTCCATTTGCTAAACTTATTGGCAAAGAAAATAAAATTCTTAATGCAATTGCGAAATTTGTCGCAGATTCTAAATTTGGCATAAATTTTGAAACTTGAAATTAACTTTCTATTTTGTCTAATAAAGCTGAAACTGGCATTATTTCATGTGCTAGATCAAACACGCTTATATGTACTGATTCTCCATCGATCCATATCACCTTTCTAAATTTTTACAATTTTTAATTAATTAAACTTTTAAGGATATCTCCTAATATTTCATAGAAAGTGAAAACATTTACCGTAAGTATTCATTAAACTAAATTGGCATTCCAAGGCATTAACTACTGGTTCCCATTGCAAAAAATTAAACTCTAACTTGAATTTTAATTTGGGATCTTCCACCAGATCATCTCGGGCTTCATAATCCAAATTAATATTTTCCCGTCCAACTCTGTGACGTGAAAGTTAGCAGGAATCTCATCTCGGCCACTTCTTTTGCATCATTTCATCCAAAGTCCCATCCGATCGAAGGTCTTAAAGAAATCTTGACTATTTCTTGAGCAGATGGGGTAATCTTTTGTCTGCAATGGCTTGTTTATTGGATTTTTATGTTATTAAAAGTTTTATACCCAACAATGTTGGTGCTTGTATTGTTTGATAGAATTTAATAATCCAGAGGCCTCATCTCTTATAGAGTTGTCAATTTCAGCATTATTATAAGCCCTTAATAAGGCATCACTTAAATACCTTCCAACTGATAACTTAAAGGTTTAATAACCTCTATTCGGCTTTGACAGCGAGTTGCACTCCGTGGCTTTAATATTATATGCCCTTTATACATTATAATAATATAACCCAACTAAAAGTGGATGAAAAAAATAAATTTTTTGAAAAGTACAACATTTAAGGATGATTTCGCCATGTCATTATAGTACAAATTTGAAGAGTGGTTACTACACGATACGTAAATTGTTCGCGGATTTAACGTTCCAATTGTAGATTGTACTCTTAAGGTAACCGACTACCCTAAAACTGTGAATTTTGCCAAAAATTGACAAATTTTTTATGATTTTATTTTATGGGCCATCTTATTAGCTTTATAAAAATACCAAGTTTATCATTTTCCGTTGACTAGAACAAAAACTACAAGTGTTTTAGTAAAAGCAGATGCCATTACTTTCAGCAAGATGTCATACTTTAAAACGCGTTTGACTCGAAATGTGATTTTTTGAAAATAATCAAACGGGGTCAGCGATTGCTAAAAAAGTGTTGAACATAATGAACTGAAATTTTTTCTGTAAGTTTTGTATAATAGTAGAATTGTTTTATCCTTCAGATGTATCAATCACTGTTTTATTACAAAATTTACAGTCCCTTGTGTGAATATAATCACCGTCTTTTTAAGCATTTTCATATAGTAACCGAGATAAAGTGCTCTAATTTTTGTAAAAAAGAAAATATCTCTTATCCTAAAAGTCATTTCAAAATTGAATAATATAGCAACACATTAGATTGAAAAAATTAAAAATTTGTTTATGAACCTTTGGTGCAGAAGGGGCCGCGTTTAGGCTATTTTATTTGTCAATTTTTACCTATTTTTTCCCATTTTTGTAATAAAAATTTATTTTTCTCTTCTTAATTTTAGCACATCTTTCTTAAAATGCCCTAAACAAATCTAAAAATAACAAAAAAATCCTTATATCTCCTTTTTTTTAAAAAAAAAGTTGTCACAACCATTCGGATACCTCGGATTTCTCGCCTCTCATATTGGCTCCAATATCGTAGGCCTGCCCTTGCATATATAATAATAAATTTAACCCTAAATTTTAAAGTTCCTCAACTATTAAATTTGAAAGTTCTCTTCCAGTCAGCATTTAAACTGGAAGGAAACCTAAAAAACTCTCACTAGTTTTAACGATAACTTAGTTAGGATTAGATTTCTCAATACATACATATCTTACCAAAAATGTCATTTGTTCGATCTTGCTGGCATCACAGGAGCGCAATCTAAAAGGATCGAATAATGTTTAGCTTGTTTAATTTTATGAAAAATGTGTAATTTAATATTCTTATGTAAAAGAGAAATTATCTCGTTTTGAACATTTTTCCCTGAATAGTGTACTTTAGAATCTTCCTTTTTTCAGGACCCCTCGAACATGCTCCTTCATTATTAGATCAAATTATTTGTAAAAAAATTACCATTATATGAATCGTAAAGTTATCACTCTTACCCTGAAGAACTAAACAATTCAGAGCAAGTATTTTTTATGTTACTACAATTCGTAGAAGCACCTTGCACCAAATAATTAGTCTCCGCAGTAATAAGTCTTCGCGATTCACTGTCAATTTTTTTACAGCATTGTAATCGCTGACTAAATTCAATCCAAGATTTTTAGTTTTGACTATTGTTTTTTGATGTTTCGTGTTCTTTTAGAGTTTCAACTAGGTGCTTCCGACTTTTAAAACATTCCGTGGAAAGGGATCTAATAACATAGCCAAAAAGTTTTATGTAATGGAATAGACTAACTATTTACGTATAACCTTTTCACCATTTCTTAAAAATCAAGAAAATATTGTGAGCTAAATTTTTGAAAAGTGTGCAGTGTCGATTTAAGCTCATTTCGGACCCTGGGTGCAGATCTATAGGCCCCCTTGGCGCTGGAGGATCGAAATTTATAACCAGAAAGTCTGGTTAAATCCAGCTTATCCGGGCCCTTCTGGGCTCTATGCCCAATGGATAAACCGGCCCCAAGTGCCAATAAATTGTGGTCATAAAGAAAATTATACTCTGTCAATGAAGAAGGGGGTCATTCTTTTACCAAACAATCGGCATCTGATAGAATAACAGGCTAGGTTCCTGGATAAGAACTAAATACCATCATTAAATTGTGATCTTTGGATTTTCCTGGAGAAATTCCTACAAGAACAGTACTACAGTGAGACTACATCCGCATCATGAAAGTCTAAATCGAATTTTAATTCTATACTGCCTTCTTAGTGCCTAGTGAGTAGTTCAGTAAACTTCCAGCCTGTTTTTTAATATGAGCTTGTTTTTCGAATCTCTTTCTTTTGTATAGTTTAGATAGTTTTTTACGCCTTTTCTCAGATTTTTTTTTTTTAATTAAAATTACCAAAACAAATAAGCCACGGTTTTTTTTTTTTTTTTTTTTTTTTAATTTTGGGAACCGAAATGAGAAGATTGTGCAAGTACTCTTACGAACAAAATTTCCCGTCAAAAGTATTATTTCGAAGATTTAATCCAAAAATAAAAAATAAAAATTACAATCCATATACTCTTTACTATAACTATCGATACATGTATACAAAATAAATTCATTGACAATAAAATAACCTAGTTTCCTTTTAACTCAGTAATCTTTTTGTTTAAAATCGTTATTCACTTATGTGTAATTTTTATTTATTATACTCTTAATTTATGTATCTTTTAATAGTCAAAAATCTCTCAGTTTCCACAGAAAAAGAATATTTTACAAAAAAATTTTCATACTAATTTTTCTGTAACAAAAAATATTTTTCAAATTCAGTCCAAATGCAGCCTCTAAAACTTGCCGCCCCGGACATGGGTCCTGTTTATCCGGCCCTACAGCCTCGTTGAACACCCTAAAAAAGTACTATTATTACACAAAGTCTCGTTCCCAAATGAGTTTCCTTAGTCATGCCCTTCCCTTGTTAGAGCAAGGCAGTTTATTGGTTCAATTATTTTTGTTACGGATGAAATCCACAAATAATTTATCACTATTTATAATACAAATTAAATATTTATTAAAAATATTTGTCCAGACATAATCTCAGTCTATTTTACTTTCATTCTACATTTTATGCAATCAACTCTAAAAACAAACAGGGTAATGTAACGAAAAGATGTTATCTGATTTATATCTTGAACTAAACTATTTAGTGATACATATCACAAGAAAAACATAGATAAAGAGCTGAACTAGTTAAGATAACGCAGGGAGAAACATTTCAAAATTACTTCGCGATGAATAATAAATGTTACAACACAAGGTAAAAAGCAATAAAAATATGGGGACATTTAAGGTATCCGACTGGTTGCGACAACTTTTTTTTTTAAAAAAAAAGGAGGTATGGGGATTTTTTTTGTAATCTTTTAGATTTGTTTAGTGCATTTTAAGAAAAATGTGCTAAAGTTAAGAAGAGAAAAAGAAATTATTATTACTAAAATGGGAAAAAATAGGTAAAAATTGACAAAAAATAGCATAAATGCGGCCCATTCTGCACTAAAGGTATCTGAACAAATTTTCAATTTTTTCAATCTAATGTGTTGCTATATTATTCAATTTTGAAATGACCTTCAGCATAAGCGACATTTTCTTTTTTACAAAAACTAGAGCACTTTATCTCGGTTACTATATGAAAATGCTTAAAAAGACGGTGATTATATCCACACAAGGGACTGTAAATTTTGTAATAAAACAGTGATTGATAAATCTGAAGGATAAAACAATTCTACTATTATACAAAACTTACAGAAAAAATTTCAGTTAATTATGTTCAACACTTTTTTAGCGATCGCTGACCCCATTTGATTATTTTCAAAAAATCACATTTCGAGTAAAACGCGCTTTAAAGTATGACATCTTGCTTAAAGTAATGGCATCTGCTTTTACTAAAACACTTGTAGTTTTTGTTCTAGTAAACGGAAAATTATAAACTTAGCATTTTCATAAAGCTAATAAGATGGCCCATAAAATAAAATCATAAAACAAATCATTATGATTACGAAAGTTATGAAAAATATATTTAAAGCAAATTTCAAGCCCTCGCGCATAACAGCAGAACTGCGACTTTGTCTCATTAACGATTTCTTTATAATCGTAAGCTGTCAAAAATTCTACCAAATCGCCCTTATCCAAAGGGCATGAATCCTCAAATTTGGAGGACATTCGTACTAGAACAAAAAATTCGTGTTTTAAAAAAATCGTTAAATTCGTGTACCATGCTATTTCAAAATCGTGTGAAAAAAGATTGCGTAAAAAAAGAGTTGAGTCAGAATATTTTCCATTTTCTTACTTGAACTTTAATTAGAATGCATTACATTTAAAAAAAAAATTATCTGAGTTTTTCTAACAAATGTATTCTCCACATATGAACTGTGATATCTTATTTCACCACAACACTTCCTGTCAACAACAATGAAAATAAAATTCGTTCCTAACTGCCCATATTTTTTTTTGTTTTGTTTTTTTTTGTTTAAGACTTCACAGTTTTTTTCTTATATTTCTTCAAAAATGTTTTTCTTAAAATGTCAAACTGAAGTATTAACATTTTAAGAGAAATATTTCTCAACAAATAGAAAAAAGCTGCAAAAAATTTCACATATTGTTCTCCAGCAAAAATACAAAATAAATAAACAAAAACGTACTTTTTTTAAAGATATGATGGAAATAATCTTTAACTAAAATAAAATTTTCTTAAAATTATATATGAAACATATAAGAATTTAAGAAAATATTGTACATCAGCATCAGTCTTAAGACTTCTTGAGGCCCTGGGCTCCTACACAAATGGAGGCCCCACCTATGAGCCATAAAAAGTAGACAGTACATAGCATGTGTTGCCAAATACTCATTACAAGCAATAACACGAAACAAATAAATGTGCATAACTTACATTTGCGCAATCTAGCTCGACTGACTGTCACTTTTTGTCTGAATGGGTAATGATGGTGTAGGATGGTAGCAGGGGCGGCTCTAGGGCCGGACAAACCGGACCCCCAAATTTGGATGGCATTTGGATGGATTTTGAAAAAAAAAATTTGGGGGGGGTCTAAAAATTTTGATATATATTCTGAAATATTATTGGGGTGTGAATTTGGTGTTTCATTTAACGTATCTTTCTTTTCTTATTTTGTACTCTATATGCTTAGTGACAATTTTCTTTTACGTTGAAACTTTTATTTTTTAACGAGGTGGGAGTATATGTTAAATCATGAAATTTAATATGTTTACACATCTTTCTCTAGTAACTTTTCCCCCATTCCATAGTGAGGTTACAACGGACATTTCTTTCAAACTTTACGATGTCCGGTGTCACCCATTCAAAGGGGACAGAGGTCATAAGCAGAGGCGGATTAAACTAGTTGGAGGCCCCTGGCGGTAAAAGGTTTAGGGCCCCCTGGGTTGAAGAGTCGAAAAACTTAAAAAGTAAAAAAATTCGCTGACCTTAAATTCTCAAAATAAAATGTATAGCTAAAAAAAAATTAACAGCTAAAAAAAACTTTACTTTATTTTAAAAAATTTAAAAAAACCTTACTTAAAAGCTTAAAATTTTGCTATACAACTTTACATCTTAATTTTTCTTGGGCAAATTCATCGATTATTTTTGCAGTATCTATTTGGTCCAAAACATCTTGTTCTATGTATAATATGACCATGCTGTTCAGTTTTTCTCTTCTCCCATACTACTTCTTAAATAATTTTTAACGCGCTTTAAAACCGAAAAAGATCTTTCACCTGATGCATTTGATATCAGTATAGTTAAAAATATTTTTTAAAGTATCTCTACATTAGGGAAAGTCGAGACCATTTCTTTTGCAACTCGATAAATTTCTATTGAAATGTTCATTGTGTATATTTGTTTTCTTTTAAAAATAGCAAAAACTGATCCAATTCATCGTCAAAATTAAACGATTCAATATCGTCTTTGTAAATATCCTTTAATTTTTGTACAGCTTTCTTCTTAATTCCAAGTAAGATCTCGTCAAAAAATACAAAAAGAAAGTGTTCTATAACATTTTCATATATTCCAGCTCTTCGGAATAGTTCTGCTTTTGTTCTATCACATATGACATAGAATGAGTTGACCAAGAAATTTTCCCTATTTTCAAATTCATGACCTTCTTTACAGTTTCACCCAAAATAATTTTTCTCTTTAGCTGCCTGCAATCTTGTCAAACTTCCTTTTCAAATGAGAGCCCTGATAAAGCAGTTGCTTCTTGTTCTACTTTTCCAAATTCATTCCTGAAATTTTGTATATAATTTTCTAAAGATTTCAGTAGATTAATTCCTTTTAATAGCTCACTCCCAACTGATTGCAATGCTTTGCTAGTAGCACTCACCCTCTGCAGTATGGTATCCCAAATCACGGTCATTAGGGAAGTTTCACATACTTCCCCATCTATTTCAAAAGAGAAGTTGCCTCCAGTATTGTGATCTTCTCCTTATTTGTATCGCGGATTTCAGCCCAGACCTCCTTTTGTGTGTATAACCAAGTCTTATAGCTCGTACGGCATCTGCTCTTGCTGACAATCGTGTATCTGAAACTTTTTTCACAGATATTGCATGTTTACTCCTTTCCAGATTTTTATTTAAAATTCATCAGGGATGGGTCGACACAGGAAAAAAAATTGAATAATTCTGCACAAGCATAAAATATTTAATTGCATCGCTACAACTTTCTGCTGCTAAATTTCCTCTAAATTTAAAGAATGAATGGCACAAGGAATATAAACTGCGCTTGGACTGTGTTCTTTCATACGTGCCTGTAGACCTCAGTACCGCCCGCACATATTAGACGCATTATCAAATGATTGCCCTCTGCAAATTTTAATATGCAGTCCAAATTTAGCTAAAATTTCTAAAGCATTTAAATTTTTTTTTCAAACTCTCATAAAATTACATTTCATCTTTTTTCAAATTTTCTGATAGAATTATGAAATTTCTGATTTAATACACACATATTTTGTTTAATTCTTTTATTCTTTACAGAAATCATAGTTTAATTTTTAGAACAAAACGTAGCTTAGCTTCCGGATAACTTATAATCAAAATTATTAAAATATCTCAACCAAAAGTAAGCTTTCAAAAATTCTAAGGTTTTCTTTTAAAAAACTGTGGGATTTTTTGGAAAAACAATTATAATACTCTTGATTTTTGTAAAGTTTCCTTTTAAAGTTTCTAAATATAAGTTAACAAAACATTAACAGAATACAAAAGTTTTTTACACATTCTAGTTTAATATTATTACTCTACTTGTTTGTTTTTTCAAAAATCTTAATACTTTATGACTAAACAGAACAATAAAACATTTCCAAAATAATTTGAAATTTCTAAGATAACTCAAAACTGTTTGACAAACGCCACAATACCACAAAAGAAATCTACAATTTTTCAACTAAATTTATATCTTAATTACATTCAAAGTTCCCTTTCTCAAAATTAAACAATCTTACTACATATTGAATAACTTTTTACATTTCTATTTTGTTTGAAATCCCTTATCTACTTTATAAATTGCGTTTATCATATTTTTATTTCTGTAATATATTTTGTTACCACTTTAAATAGTTTTAAACTAGGAGCAATTAAAAAATAGTATCTATATTTTTCAACATTTATTATTGTTCAGTAAAAATAAACATTTCATTAAATGCTTTTTATAAGAAATTTCTGCTGTAGTTTTGGCATTGATGCCTTTTTTAAAGATTTTAAATATAGTTATAGATGAATTTTGATTAACTTTATTAGAACTTTGATTAACTTTATTATTTATTTAAAGAAATTATGTATTTTAAAGTAATTATACGACTTTTATGTATTTTTATAATTAGTTATACACATTTAATTATTAGATTGCATTGAATATCCTTTCAAATTGTCTGGACAAAAGATCTTAATCAAAAAAGTATCGCCAGTAAATCACTCTTAAAATGGCAATAAATACAAAAAGAAAAAAAGAATTTAAGCTTTTCAAATTTAATCTTACAAAATAATGGTTCTCTTAGCAGTTTTAAAGTATATTAGAAAAATTATGTGTTTATTTCACGTTACTCAATAAAAAGAAAGAGAAGTGTATTTGTCCAATGTACCGGAATTCTTCTTTAACGCGACCCCTTCCCCCAGAGGACCAACGTTGAGAACTCATATTGATACTCCTTAAAAACAATAATTAACTATAGACTTGGAGGGAGACGGAAGACTTCTGGCGCTTATCTTTTCACGAAACAGGTAGCAGTTATCGAGCCCTTGCTCACCATAATGCACATCCAGCCTTTTGGTTGTTACAGAAATAAAAGAGAACCGGTAAAATATAATATTCTCTTTCACTGGACCATCTCTGAAAAAAATTCCGACTAAGTCCCAAGCCTTCTTGTAGATTCTTAGTACGACGTTTATTACAGTCAATCAAACATTTACAGGCAAATAACATTCTGAATGGATTTTTTCCATCCTAAGTGTTTTCTGTATTTCACTTCAAACGATCTTTCTGTCGATCCGCTTTGAATGAGAAGTTTTTCCTTCATTCAAAGATCACACCACTCCTTGTCTTCTCATTATTTTGAGTAATTTTACCAGCTTTTAAACTTTTCTTATTGCGTTTCCTGAGATTCAGAATTCACACGGAAAACTTATATCGTTTTAAGTCAGTGACATACTATTTTATAAACGTAAAATAGCTGGTAAAATGTTATCAATGGTAAAAGACCATTGATAACATTTTACGACTTTTTGCTTACACATGTAAACCCCTGTAGCTAGGAGCTTTTATTTTCGATGACGTAATATCGCCAGATGATATGTATAAATTATATCAATGTAATGTGTGTTTTTTTATGTCAGAAAATATTTTGCTTTACTTCATGTCAGTAAACTAATTTTTTTAAATCTTCTATTTTCCATATGATCGCGCCCCTCTCGTAGGGTTATCACGCTTCCCCCTCGGGGGGAGGTGCGTCCCACAATTTGAGATAGAGCAGCGGCTCTACAGTTTTTTTTTTCGAAAAATTACTTTCATCTATTTCACTATTTGATTCATTCATCCATTTAGAGAAATTTCAATCTCACTTAAATATTTCGCTATTTCTGTCATGCTGACTGAAATAAAACTGATGCTAAATTTGCAAAATACTTCAATCCAGTGCCGGATAACTCGTTAGGAGGAGTAGGCAATTGCCTATGGGCCCCGTGCTTTTTAGGAGACCACAAAAGCGTGTTCTGTTTTCTGTTAGAGATCCAAAAACAGGCTAAGGGGCCCCGAGAACTCGACTGCCTAGGGGCCTCCATGTCGTTTAATCCGACACTGCTTCGATCTCTTTCCCCACATTCTCAAAATATAAACACAAAAATCCAGATAACAATAAATCACGAACCTTCAAATACTAAATTCTTTCGAAAGAACTAAACATTGGTAGTTGTTTATAGTCTGAGATCTGGGATCATTAATTTAATATAAGAAATCTGGGATCAACTTTTTAAAAACTTGGAACCGAAAACATATATCAAAAACCAAAGTTCAAGAAAACATTTAAAAAAAAACGGATTTCAACCGCAATTACATGCATTATGTGAGGGCAACATTTATTGTTATACGATTCAAATCGTGGGTAATCATTGGGTTTGCAATATCAGCACAAGGTGTTTTTTGTTGCACGTCGAACTTATAACTGAAGTCTATCAGCTTGGGGCCCCTGGCGGCCGCCAGGTCCGCCAGCCGCTTAATCCGCCTCTGGTCATAAGAGGTTTTTGTAGATAGAGAGCCACAGGAGATGTTTTATTTTAGTCTTGAGTGTGGTTACTATAAGTTAAAACGAACACACTTGTGATCCATCAGAAGACTCTTTTTAGAAGAAATTAGCCTGCTGAAATGGACGATTCCTTCTCTTGCATTTTACTCGTTTGAAAGAATAACAAGTAATTATGTGCTTAATTTCGAATTATTTTGAATTTCTTAAGACCTAAAATAACATATATATGTTATGTTGCCTTTTTGTTCGCTGGAATTATACAAGTTTTATAAGTGCGTATTTGTGAACAATTTATTTTTTTTAATTAATTTTTGTTTTGTTTTGGAGAGAGGGGCGGTATTTTCCATTTTTGTCCGGGGCGGCAAAACTGCTAGAGCCGGCCTTGATGGTAGGCCTAAGCCTATACATCAACGACAGTCATCACCTAATAATATAGTCTTGCCACTGTTGCCAGTTGACATATATTCCGAATTCAAAGTTTTTCTGTGAATACAACGGTAAATAAAATTTGACCATTGGAATTATTCGAATTATGATCTTATTGAGGCTAAATCGAAAATGAGACGAGGCCCGGTTGCGTGGCTACAGTGGACACATAACATTTCGTGGTCTTAGGGGACACTTTGAAACTCATCGTGGTTTGAGCAGACACATTTTCCCCCCAATCTTAGAACAGATTCGATTACCGAATTACAAGGTTAAATACATTTTTGCCAATCAAATGTAATTACTTATATTAAACTGTTAAGATGTTATAGTGAGAATACATTTTAAACATAGCGAAATGTAATAGAAATAAAGACTTTTAGGGAAATATTTAAAAATTAATAGTAAGTAACAATATAATGAAGGATATGAACGAATTTCAAGAATTTTGTGGAAAACTGTATTTTAGAGTCAAATAAATATTAGAACAGGTGCAATGGCCATAAAATTAATTAGTTTCATTATTATAAGTAAAAATAAATACTAGAAGTAAAATACACAAGATACAAGAAGATAAAAGAAAAATAAATACAAGTAAATAAATACTAACTAACCTTTATTATAAAGGCAAAATATCATTTACCATTAGATTTAGTCCAACCTAGTTACAAAACTTGAAAAGTTTAGATATTTTTCTAGATTGTTTGATGTTTTGAATTATTTTAGGATGTTTTCAATTCTTTCATTCAATCAACACTTATTAGTTACAATACTAAGAGAAGAAACACAAAAAGTGTCTTTTAATTTGAAATCCAAAGAATTAGGCGACCCTGAAATAAAAAGGAGAAGAAAAAAAAAAAAACGTATGCAAAATTGAATGGGGGAAAAAATGTGTCCGCTCAAACCACGATGTGTTTCAAAGTGTCCGCTCAGCCCACGAAATGTTATGTGTCCGCTCCAACCATGTCCGCTGTAGCCACGCCACCCTGGGCCCGGGCCCATACTTTAAGACGTCTATACACCAGGGTGTCAAACTCACAAGATAAGTGGGCCGAACAAACACGGTTTAACTGTAGGTGGGCCACAAAATAATTCAATATTCATCAAAACGTAATTTGTTTCTAATAATACATTATAATAAACATAAATAAAAAGAACAAGAAAAATTTAATGTTTACGTTTTGACACTTGACATTCCTTCTCTGCTATCTTTCCTGTTTCGGGAGAAATTTTGATATTTTAGTATGTATTATTGTGTGGCCTATATACTGTCCGTACCACAAAAATATTCGTTATGGGCCGCATGTAGACCGCAGGCCGTGACTACGACACTCCTACAGAACACAAAATTTTAAAATACAACATGTGATAATTTTAGAAACTACTCATTCATTTTTAAAGGGTGTTTCACTTTTTTTTTTTTTTTTTTACTGATGTCTGCTTTTTAAAATTAAAATTAAAGAAAAATAATTAGGAAAATAAAATATTTGCAAATTTTTTAAAAAAGGTAAGAATATAAAAGAGCGTATTTCCCAGACATTGGAAAAAATTTTCAAATCAGTATCCTATAATTCCATTCTGTTGTGTGCTTTTATATTCTTTTATTTCTTTCTCATCCCCCTCCCTAAAAATATCCGAACATAAAAGCTCATAAAGAAAAAGAAATAATTTAGAAATGTATTCAGACTACAATCAAAAAACAAACAAACAAAATATGTTTTAACAGAAATTCTTAAAACGAAACATCCATCATTTTCTGTCAAACATTCTTCAAAAAACACTTTCCATTTACTTTCAAACACAACCCGTTATAGTTAAAAGGTATTCTGACCTTCAAGAAGTCCAAAGAATAAAATATAAAAAAACTAATAATTTTTTTTTTTTTTTTTTTTTTTTTTTTTTTTGCATAAAAAAGTAAAAATGAGTACTCACCAAGTTCAGCAATGTAAAATAGCCAGAAATGTAGGCTGCGCATTTGTGCAATCCGGTTTCGATAAGACACCGGAAAGGCCCGCTGTGACGTCACGTGGAATGACACCACCAATCGTTGTTTTGTCTGTTTTGCTCCGAAATCAGTGAAGGTGATCTTTCACCTCTTCTTCAAGGTCTCATTTCACATGTAAACCGTTTACATCACGTTTTCGATTTCTACGATACATCCCATTGTTGACAGATGTGCTTTAAGTGGGTTGGATTTGCGAAGTTCAAAATTCTCCCTAATTAGCTTATGTGCAGGGCCGCCGCGTGGGTATTAGGCGCCCTTGTTCAAGTTGAAATTCGGCGCCCCTTTATGAGGTTCTGTTGCACTCTTATAAAGTTCTACACATAAAACGTGAAATACTCATTTATAGTATTCGAAATTTGACTGTCGAACTGAAAAGCTTTAAAATTATAACATTAAAACACGTTTGTCTTATCGCTTTTTTTTATTATTATTATTTCATAAATTAAAAAAAAAATGATATAAAATTTTTAAAGTAAAATATACAAATTAGAAAATATATTCAAATATTGATTCTCCTAGCT
>BMAO01027395.1:0-75988 GCA_019973975.1 Trichonephila clavata
CATACTTTGAATTATAAAATCAAATTAATTTTTTTAAAAAAATGCAGATAACTTCAATATATTATATACAGTAGAACGTCGTTTATCCAAATCAATTGGGACCGGACACCGTTCGGATACGTGATTGTTCGGATAACCGAAAACCGAATGCGATCCGTGCAGTATGTGATACTGGATACTATAGAAGTATGAAAATCATTATATGCGGGGAACTTCTTGAAGAAAAAGCAAAAGAGGTGCAAACTGTCACAATTTTACCATTACGGAAAATAATAATTTATTTTTCGCTGTACCATTGTACACCTTCGTTTTTTCGCTTGCAAGATCTCTGATTCTCTTGAGCAGCAGTAGTTTAGTACTATGATTGTTGTTTGAACCACTCCATAGCTGTTTCGAACGCAAGAAAACGCGTTAGCATTTGATGGATGGTTCCACATTTAAAGTTTTGTCTCATGGTAAAGAATCTGCGCTTCCGTTTTAAATTTGAAGCCAAAGCAATTCACAACTCAACAAAAGAGCAAATATACACCCTCTCACTTGGAAACAAACTGACCTAATATTCCGTGCCGATATTTACCTAATCACACACAACTAAAATTCGCCAAATATCATTCACCTTGAGTTTTCCCATCAATTTTGGCCTCACACGAAACGACGGTTGTGTATTGCACTGGTCGAAAACTTACCCGAACTTTGATTCGGTTATTTGACGTTCCGGATTATAAACATTCGGATAAACGACGTTCTACTGTATATGTATAATTCCTGATTTTCACCTAAACTATCTTTATGCGGAGCACTCCACTTAACTTTTTCAAGCAAAAAAAAAAAAAAAAATTGGTTTAACACAGTGTTTTTTAAACTTTAAAAATTTGCGCAACTTTTCATTCATACTTTTCATTGTGGCCCATCTATGCAATAATAATTGAATATAATAATAATCAACTTGGATGTGTGCTGAAGCTACAATGCGATTTTAACTATAACCCGTACAAATAACCAAGATAAGTATTAAATGTTGTATACAATTTTGTGTAAATGATAAACCAATGGGAGTCCCTAGTAATTATAAAAATTATTCTTAGCATAATATAATAAATTAATTACACTAGTCAACATCAAAATTGTTTCCGGCTAAAAAATATTTTATTATAAAGTATTTTGGTCATAAAATTTGAAAAAATTTGAAATATCATACACACTTTAGATTAGCTCTTGTTTTCAAGAATCAGAACTCGCTATTCATAAATAGCTGTATTAATAATCATCTTTACTTTCTGTGTATAATCTTTTTGATGTTTTCAGACCTAGAGCATCAGTAGAACAAATAATAGCCAACAGTCCACGGTTCAAGTGATATTCAATTTTTTTAGTCTTACAACTCAAGGTAAATGAATTCAACTATATTTAGGTCTGAGAGATAAGTGTGGTATAAGGATTTTTAGGCAACACAAATGATGAGAACTATTAACAGTTGGTGAAAGAAATCCTACAAATTTTTCATGACCCGGGATGCAATATGCCTCTAAAGATGCATTTTTTACGTTCACATTTTGATTTTTTTCCTAAAAACTGTGGAACTGTAAGCGATTTGAACACGGTGAAAGGTTTCCTCATGATATCACAGCAATGGAACGTATACATCAGGGTCGTCAGGATGAATCAATGCTCCCAAATTACTGCTAAACAGTTATAAGGAATACTCGGGTTTCGATATACAAGAGTCAATTCAAAAGGAAATGTTAACAGGAAATGAACTAAAAATACTACTGATTTCTGATATGAACCAGGTTTCTTGAAACATGACTTATTGTACTGTATGTAGTATCAGTTAGTAATGTTTTGTTCTTCAAATTTACCAATGAATTGATGGATGGGCTGTGATATATCTTAAAAACAAGAGCTAATAAATAAATTTCTTTTACATATTCGTTTTTTTTTCAACCCAAAATTAGTAAGAATAGGCTATTTAAAACTAGGAAACAGACAAAAAGTTTTTTTTTGTTGCCCAGTGTTACCGAATACATTGTACAATCCTGATACCATTATAAGTATATTATATCCGTGTAAATGATAACTTTTTAATTGCATCAGAATATATTTTGTTTTACTTAATTTAAATAAATTTTTGATTTTTTTAATCTTTTGTACTCGAATTTCTGATTTTTTGGCATCCCCTATATCGGGTTATAACACTTCACAGTTTGAGAAGCTCTGGTGTTACCTCTTCAGGTTTACTTATCTCCTGAAGGGAAGAAAACCGAAAGTTTTGTGAAAAACAATATGGTATTTTTTTTTCTAATTTTAGTCTTATATTTCTTAAAGGGATCAATCTACGAGTATTTTATTACTTAAACATTGCAATTTTCATTTCTCCAAAATTATGACAACTTTTTGTTGAACCGTAATTTATAATTCGACGTAATACAGGGTCCAAAAACAGACGAAATGTTAGACTAGTATTGAAAATTAAAATAGTTCGCAAAGAGAAATATAATCTGATAGCAAATTGAATGCTACAAGAATCCGATTTGGCAATTCAATAGTTTAATAAACTTATTAAAATATTTACAATTATTAGATTGAGAGTTCGTAAAGCAAATCATTTTAATGCAGTGTTTGACTTAGGCTTTAGATTTTTAGTATGATGGATAATTTCAGGGAATTATTCCTCTTTATGAAGGAATTTTCGATTATGCAGCTCCCCCTCCCATCCCATTTCTTTTACAAATAATTGATACTAGCATACATCATCGGAACTCAGTGCTATTATAATGTGATGTTGCGGCAATCTGAAAAACATAAATACTTGCTATTCAGAAAGTATGGGAAAGTTTTATATACCTAGAACAGGGATGGTGAATCAATAGCACGTGTGCCATTGAGGGCACGACGTGACACAGTATTTTGTGTACACCACAGATCAAAACGGTTTGCATATTTTTGTTCAAAATAACAAAGTCAACTATGAATTATTACGAAAAAATGCTAGTGATCGGCCATGGTGCGCGAGGCGTGAAGGAGCACACTAGCTTATTATTTTCTTACAATCCTAAAATAAGTTATTTGTCAAACCTAATCTGCAACAGCAGAAGTCACACTAATGCTACTTCACAATTTAAATAACAAGTTTAACTAAAACACACATTTCAAGCAATATAATGTATATAATATATATTTTTTTCATAGTAAATAAAGAGTTTTGAGTTGTTAGTGTATTTGGGTCTTTTATTTTTGCAGTAATCATTTGTTAAAATTATTTGATTGCACGTCTATACCACAATAAACATTTCTTCGGTAACAATGGCACGTTGATCCATAAAGGTTCTCTACCCATGCCCTAGAATAAAAATGAACACTTTTGATCGATTAAATTATTAAATAGTTTTTAATAGATAGTAGGGTATTTAAATACCTTATTGATATATTTTTCAACCAACCCCGTAATTTCCAATACTTTTTCTTTCTTAGATTTGTTGACTCCCACTCCTATGAGTTTGAAAAAGTAACTTAGTGGATTTTTATTTTTTATTCGAAAACGACAATAACTCATTGTGGTTCTAATGAAGTTTAAATTTTTATTTCAACTAAATTTAAAATATTTTAGCATTAGAAATATTTAAGCATTTATCTAGTATGTATTACTTAAAGGCAACAGTTCTTACTTAATATTGCGATTTCTGAAAATTATTAATTACAACGCAAAATGTGTGTGGAAGTTTTTAAAAATTCTACTTCTTAAATAGCTTTGAAATTTATGCACTTAATTATAATTTATGAATTAATATTTTCATGAGAGATTATGTGTGTTTCAACAAAGCTTTTAAAAAAAATGTACTCATAAATATACATCAGTTTTCATCATTTAGATTTTTTTCCCTTTTACTTCGAAAGCGTTTAAGAAAGTAACAAATAATTAAAGAAATTTTTATTAAAATAATAGTAATAATAATGCAAAAAAACAATGAAAAAAGTATTAACTTTACGTACAGCAAGTTTTTAAAAATGTTCTTAAACTTCATCCTTTCTTATCACTTTGGAGGAAGGGAAATTTCAGCATAAAATAACCTTCTTATGTATGGATACTTAATGAAAGATGGAAAAATGCTTTGTTTTTAAGAAAAAAGGGTGAATAAAAATAATTTAAATTTAATATATCCACTAAATTATTTAAATTGAGCCATTTTTCTTATATAAAAGTGGCAAATATTTGAATCGCACAGTTTTTAAGCAAAGTCTGTTGGTCCTAAACTGCAAAGCATATGAAGATAAATACGCTGTTCTACATTACAAAATGCTGAATTGAAATCCCTATCTTCACAGACGTTCTAGACTTCTGGATTCAGCAAAGCGAATTGCATGCGAATGAAAAGTGACGGCTATGAAATCCTTTCATTTCTCAGATGAAATTTTCATCTTTTCAACTGCGGTAGTCTTGTGCAGCATTTATGGAAAAATATTCGATCCCATTTGTATGGCTTATGAAAGGCTAAGAAAAAATCCGATCTAATAAATAAAACTTCATTTTTAGCTTTCTTTTTTCAAATTTTTTTTTGCACATACGTCAGATATTTGAAATGCAGCATGTGGATGAAATCATTGATTTTCAGTAATATATTAATAAAAATGAAAAATATACATTGTAAAGTCGAAAATAAATAAATAACTGAATTCTGAACCAAAACATATTAATTTTTTTTAACAAGGCTTGTTATAAAACAATCATTCAGATACATTTTTAAGGAGCATACACCATTTTGAGTTCTAATTTTATACTAGAGAAGCATAAACTACAGATTAATTTCTTATTAAAAAGGAGAAAATATTCCCTCAATTAAAACAATGTCAGTGAAAAAAATTTTAATAAATTTCTTATATTTAAATTAATTGATGTATAAAAAAAATATAAAATTATAAAAGTCATAACGTTTGTGCTTTTTTTTAAAAAAAAATAACATTTTGTCAATGGCTCATTGAGTATTTGTTAAATGTAACTAAATATAAATTCTAATAAATCATATAAAACCATATTAATCTCGATAAATAAACAAAATCCTAAAAGTTTACCAAAACTGAAAAATATACAATAATTTTGAAAAATTCAGTGAATGGAAGTTAATAAGTGCATATGGAATAAAAAACGTTTCAATTTAGTGTAATAAAAATATTTACACAACTTATAAAACATAAGTTAATATATGATTTTAAAAAAAGAAATTGCCTGTTATTACAAATAAATGCTTCCCTTCAAAACAGATTTGTAGCTACTTTTGAATATCCCATACGCAAGAATACAATCATAGTCATTTTTATATATACTAAGCAATTATGGTAATTATGCATTATACAGTCGACTAAATTTCATCAAATAAAATGATGCCACCAAATCCTGCGATACGCAGGTAATATTAAAAATAAGATAACTCACACGTTTTTATGTTATGTGCAGGGATTGTAGCAATAATAAAAAAAGAAAGAGTTTGGTAAAGTTTCTTGATTTGGGAAAATTGCTCTACAATACTTTGAACAAGTACCGAAATTATTTATTCTTCAATAACATAAATGAAGATATCTGTGACTCCGAAAGAAGGTATGATTTCTTTCTAAAGGTCTTAAATCTCGTCATTGTCAAAATATTTTAATCAACGGAGCAAAACAATTTAATATTATACTTTTTTCTTGACAATATCACCTAAATGAAGTATAAGAATTATACAATCAGCATTCTTAAAAAGGCATGTAAGAGAATGATAATGAAATATTCTTTTTTATTCCCAATGTTATAAGAAAATGACAAAGTCTTAGAATAAGACAAGACACACACTAAAATAAAAGTCCGAGAAAAAAAATGTCGCATTAGCAGAGGTCTAGCACGCTAATTTCGTTTCACCTTGGAGTTTCCAAAGTGGAACCACAGCCGAGCATCCCAAAAATGGTTCATGTTCATGACTTTGTCTATGTCTCAGAGGGGCACACAGTTTGGACTGCCAAAAATATAGATACGATGGAAGTGCTCAACAGGGCATTCATGTCACACGGCAAGTCTAAATTCAGCGACTACTTTTTAACGGCTTTATCCGAGATATTTTAATCCAAGCCCCCAAATTCTTGCAGAAACACGAGAACAAAGCGACGCTTTCCAATTTTGCCGCATAAGATTTTGAAGAACGAAATGAATTATAAGTGATTATCTGTTGAATAATTTGGGTTACTTTCTTAGTCAAAAAATCTAACCCTTTGATCCCGTAAATATCTTAGTATCCTGGAATTTCCTAAAGGATTATTTTTCTTCTCTCTACCCTCAAACTCTCCAAGAGAACATGGCAATCTAGGATATTCTTAAAGATGTACATTTCCCCAGATCCGATAGCTTAAATGGTTGCTTAGGAGTTCAGCAGAATAACTACCTTATTGTAAAGGTGTCTGAGGCCAAGTTACTCCAGTGCCCCATAACTAGCCTAAACTTCCCGTCAAAAAGGAGGATGTTTTTGTCTACATGCACATAAAAAGAAAAGATGGAATAATGTATCCCTTCTCCCTCATTCTGTGAGAATTAACTCAAAAAGTCATCGGTATAAGCATATGTGCTCTCAGGCTCAAGATAAAGGACATAAAAGGTCTCGAGTGCAAGGATCTTTAAGCTACTTTGAGGTAATTGACTCTTAAGAAATAGTTGGGAAATATCTAACTTGGTAGGTATCATGACATGATCTACAGAGTTTGTAGATTTTGAGAGCCCCTGATAAACTTTACCACCAAGTACCAACTCTGTTCTTTTAACCCCTCAACTGTCGATTGAAAAGCTAAGAAATTCACCTTCAGTGCGACCGTGTTTCACATAGGCGTGTATTGTTCGCGTTTTAATCGGGAAAAAGAAGTAGCGTGTGTTTTTCAACATAAAATTTTTTTCATTTCACTCTGGAAAAAGAAAAAGATATAATAATAAAACGAAAATACAAAAATGTAATTTCTAGAATTACAATTTAATAAAAATAAAATATTACTTATCTAATGTGCTATATTTATCCTTAAATATGTTGAATACATAAACCAGCATCTCATTCAGTTAATTGATAGCGAACAAAAATACCCAGTTGTTAGACTTATTAGTACAAAAATTTAAAACATCTTATTACATACGGTAAGCGAAAATTAGAGCAAATAAAATATAGAAAAGAGCACATTCATATGGAAAAACAAGAAACACTGCTTAGCAATGAATTTCATCATTCCTGAAACATGCCCTTTCAAACTTTCCCCACCTTTTCTCCGAAATAAGTAAATTTCTTAAAAGCACTATATACCAATGTCATTTTATTGTACTCCAAAGTTGTGGAACTATGTTTAAACAGACTAGCACAATGGAAAAGATCCTCCTTTGCAAGAACGATCATACATGTCAGAGGCACTAAAGGCGCTAATTCCAGAACTATCTGTGAAAAACCATTGTGTGCCTTTAGATGTCTTGATGCGTTTTCGTAACAGCCCCATAAATGGGACATTTATTCTGTATCAAAAATGTTATACTTGAATTTTTGATCGATGTGTCTTCAAATTATGAATTCTCAAAATTTTATTTAATACAATTGATTTTATATTTCATTTGTTTTAAGCTGCCTCACTTGAAAGTATAATCAGAGTATTTTTAAAACTGAATTGCATTTTTTTCCGTAATAGACTTGTACACTATTCAGAAACATATTTAATACTATTTTACTCAATAGGCTTAGCGAGGTAGCCTTTTTACAAAATATATATAAGTTTAATAAATAATATTCAGCCACGTACCTATATTTGTTTCACGTTGGAATCGGAAAAACCATGCTTGGTTTACTTAAAATGTTTGTTTTCTAAAGCTAACGATTTTCAAATGATCAATATTCGTTGTGTAATGCATTGTAGTTAAAGGCATTGTTTATTTTTAATTTTATTCAAATTCATACATAAAATGTCAGTCAATTCAAGGATTAAATCCGTGTACACAAAAAAAACTATAATCATGACTTATTTGGGGGAAAAAAACTGGCTAATTATTGTGTAAAATGGTACAGTTTAAAGAACTTTATATACATAAATAAATCTTGAGAAATAATCTCAATCTTGATACACTAATTAGATTATTTATTTTGCAACGTATATATAGTATAATTTAATTTTATTGCTCTATCTCTCTTAGAAAAAGAAAGTCTGCAGAATTTATCTTCTACGGTCTATCCATTAACTTAAATGACACAGACAAAAGCCATTTGAAAGTAATATGATATAACCAACATATATTAATTGCAGCTAACTTGAATTTAAGTTAACTCGGTACCCTTTGAATTGTTTTTTATTTATGCATTTAAAAATTATATTTTAGCATTTCATATAATGTTTATATTCAATAAAACAATATGAGGTGTAATTTTGCACATATTATTCACACAATTTTAAAAATTAAATTTTTTTTTAAAAAATGAAAAATTTTAAAATCTTATTTTTTCTGTATTTATTAATATTTTGACATGAAATTTTTTTGTAACATTCTTAAGGATGTTTTAAACAACTTTAGGGATCGATTTTACAATAACTTAATTGGTTGTGGAGAAAAAAATAAAATGTTAATACATATGCTAAAATTTAACGAAAAACCCCAATATATCTCCTACATTTCAATTATTAAAAAAAGAGTATTCAGTTTATAGGAAAACGGATCCCTAATTTTGTTACATGCATGATGCATAACACACAGAGAAAAAATTAAAGTGATGGGATAATAATTGTGGAAGGAGTAGCATTTTGAATGAACTAATGTATTGAAAAAACACAAGCTGAGAAAAACCATTTTAAAGTTTATACTTCTGAAAAAATTATTATTATAATCTTAAATAAATTTAAAATACCATTTTAAAACATTAGCTATACATTTTTCTTCAAAATAATTGCTTTTTCATATTAATTGAACCCATATTTTCTGTAAATGATACATTTTTACACAGTGATAATGGCACATAAATATCAAGAAAACTCGAAGAAAACGTTTAAAAAAATGTTTTTCTGTTGTAACACAAGTTTTAAAATTTTTTGCTTCACATAATATTTAAATATGATGAAAAGAACTGAAATTATAAAATTATTAATATAAAATGCCTAAATTAAAAATATTTACACATGCACACATTTTACAAAAAAAAAAAAATAATAAAATAAAATACATTATTAAAATACCTCAAAAATATCCTGCTTTATATGTAACACCTTCATTTTTCTAATTAATATTTTTCTTTTTAAAATAGCTTTTTTTATCAATTTGCGTGCATGCTGGTATTTGGTGTTTTCCGTCTGATTCTGAAGAATCTTTTACGGGATTCGAGCATCACACCAAGATCATGCGAACATTTCCCCAAAGGTATATGTAATGTTTTTTGGGTCTCTCTCACAGTGCGTAGAGTCCCTTTGTTAAATTCACAAATTGCTTCCATTACGGCATGTGTAACTCTGTCTTTGGACACTTTGACCAAAATATGTTGTGTAAGCTTTCATTAGCGTTTTGGGTTCCGCAATTAATGCACCTTTCCAAAAGTACATTTGAAGCAAACCGTTGATAAACAGAAAGGATATGTGGCAAAAAATATTTCATTAATTGGAGTCCCAACATGTTATTTATGCATCCCTGGATTTTGTCCTTTTGCTTTTGCGGACTGGTAAAAACACTATGAGTCTGCACCGATTGGACATTTCGAATGCGAGACTTTTGGTCTGTCGAAATGCTGTGATATAATGTAGCATATATTGCCTTTTTCATGGCGGGAACATTGCCTTTGTTTTTTAGTATAGCGTTTTGGTAGTACAAAGTTAATTTTTTAATTGTTGACTCTTTTAATGTGCCGTGGCCTTTTCCTCCTAATGAAATTCCACAGACCCTCGATTCCTTGGTAGCATTTCGTAGACAGTGCCCAACCTTTTGCCGACATGATTAATGCACTCCTCTTTTTTTATCTCAGTCTTATCCCCATACACATTTTTTTCTGTTAAATAGTTGAAGGTTTGACAATCCCCATCAGACAATAAGGTGCAATAACGAAATCCCAATGCTAGTGATCTTTCCCAGAGGATCAATGCACCCCCATTTCCATCGAAGTTGATGAGCCGGAATGATTAACATCACAATCCTTCCTGTGTCCTTCAAACCAAATGTTATATTCTGCACTTGACTCTCCAAGTTCTCTTTTTGCTACAGAACACTTGCGACATACCTTGCACATGACTTCAAAATCAATTAAATAGCCTGTAAGTATATCAATAACACAAGCTATGCCAATCAAAGATGTATGTCCACGCGTCAACCAGCTACCATCAAATGAAACACTTATATCCACAACGGGAACATCAGTAGGTGCTTCGTAAGCATTTCTCACTTCACTGTGTACTTCTTTCAGCAAATTATCTGCAGCAATACCACAGGTTTTGAGAAGAAGTTTAGTACATTTGCTGTAAGTTCTCGAGGAAAAAGGAGATATATTTACTGTCATGCAAAATTTTTCAATTGCAGAGTAACCTTTTCCAATATTAGAGAATACTTGTGTGACACGTAAATTAATATCAGGAACGGTATTACCCTCCCTTTCATTAGACGTTTGTACGGCAAAAACTTTTTCAGCACAAGAATTGCAAGTTAAATTTAACAAGTAGGAAAATCCAACCTTGTTTCGAAGAGCAAGCTTTAGAGTTTGCTTGTCACAGTCATAGCATTTTAGTTTCATAAACATTTTGCTGATTTTCTCAAAATCCACAATAATGAAATTTCCAATTTCAGAATGTTCAGTTTTTTCAGGATAAGATAACTGCTCAATTCTGTTGTTAGGAACTAATTTGTTTTCTTCTGTGACACATGTATTCACAGCATCACTACACCAACGTTTGCTGTTCATTTGAGCAGAATGATTTCTTCATTTAACTCGTGGAATTTTTAAGAGAAATCTTCAAGAGATAATAATAGGAAAGATAATATTGAAATCTCAGCAGTTTCAGCAACAGTCTTTAAAAGATAGCAATCAGTAAAAGTCTTAAAAAAACCCGTTTTTTTCAATCTAAAACGTAAATAAAACTAGCACGATAACAGCAGAACAAACGAAAGAAGCGCCAAAACAACAACAAATAGCTTGTAATAAAAGTTATAGTCACTAAAAAGTACGATAAGGCGTTGCAGTTATGGTTAAAACAAAGTAAAGTTTATTTTTGAAAAGTAGTTGATAAAAATTAGTTTAAAATCACTGACACCTCTAAAAAGGGGCGTGGTCGAATTTTTAAATTTGTTTGTTAACATTTTTCAAATGAAATTTTTTCCAACTTCTAATTTTCAGGCTTACAAAAGTGATATATCAATCGAAAGGTAATCGTTCCAAAAATATAACTAAATAAAAATTAAAAAACGATAAATAAGTCATTTTTGCGGTACCAAGTCCCTTAAATTTAACATGGGTAGTATTTATTTCCAAATGATCCAATTTATATAATCAGTTGAAAAGTATCCTTAACAATAATGAACTCAATAGGCATCATAAAACTTTTCCTATCAATAGAACAGATTTTTTTTTGTCTGCTTTGAAATTCAAAATTTTATTACAAGTAATGTAGTTTTTTTTAGGAGTCAGTGCTTTTGAGATTAGTATTAGATATATCACCATAAATGACTTTAATACAAATGCATTACATATTATAACATGTTTTTGTAGAGTATATATATATTCAAATTTATATAGTTTTCAAAAATACCGCTGAAACGGCAGTAGTGGAAATCTTAAAAAAAAGAATGTCGTGTGTATGAATAAGGCAAAAGTAAAATATTTTAGTAAAAGGGTAAGGAACAGCAAAAAAACAACAACAACAACAACAATAAAACTACTTTTTACTTATACAAGAAGTACTACTACTTACCTCAAGGGAAAAAAGTCATATTTTAATTTTGTATCTATAAATATGTGTGCGTTTCATTAATCCTATTTCATGAAATTAAATTGTTAAAATTTATTTTTAAAATACAGCTTATAATATTTCTTATTATAACGATATTTTATACCTTTTATTTTATACCTTTACATTCGAAATTATTATTCAATACAAAGAGAAAAATGACTTTTTTCAAAAATAATATGAATTTGTAATCACAAAAAATTAAAACGATTTGATAATTATGCTCATATACCAGAGTTTCTCAAACTGTGGGACGCGCCCCCCGAGGGCGGCATGATAACTCTACAAAGAGGGGTGCGAGCATAATGAAAAGTAAGAAATAAAAAATTATTTTAAAATATATATATATATGTATTAATTTACTGAAAGTAAACAAACAAAACACATCCTGACATAAAAAAATAAATACACATTTACAATAATATAATGCACTTATAAAAGCATCAGTTCTGCACAATGTATTTTATAGTTAATTTAAGGGGTCTCAGAACCATTAACATATATCTATGTATTCGAAAAAAATATCCTACTTGAAACCATGTAACTTAGCAATAAAGCAAAACATTCATTTGAAATTTTTATCACATGGTAATCACATATATATACATTCGTTCTCAAATTCCGGAGAATTTGAGAAAATTTTTTTAAATTTTATAAGAAATAAAAATTGGACAATTTTTCAAAAATTTGAAAATTAGTATTTTACAGCGCGCAAGATTCTGAAGTACAAAATTTATCAAAATTTACAAAATTAACTTTACTTGGTATAAAAATGTTAACTTTCGAAGTTATGCTAACTTTTTAAAAATTTAGAGAAAAAAATATATTTTCTAAATACAATTAAAACAAAAATTTTAAAATTTAAAAAAAAAAAATTCAAATTCAAATAAAAAAAATTTATTAATTTTTTTTGTTGAAAATTGAAGCATAAGTTATGAAGAGCCATATTTTGAACACGTGTATGAAATTTCAAATCGTTATCATGAGTAGTTTCTGAGAATTTCTGCGCGCAAGATAACATTTGTTGTTTTGAGAAAAATGAAGTTAAAGATACGAAAGAGATAGGGATTTTGTTTAAATTTCTCTAGTTATTTCTCAATAACTTCGGAACCTTTTATAGTATCAACAACATTTTGGTAGCAAAATGCTCAGAAATGTTGAGGCTTGAACATATATTTTTATCAAAAAATTGAAAAATTTGCAATTTAAGAGTCCTTAGGAGCCTTAACAATACTAAGTTGAGAACAAGTTTAATAATTACCATTGACCCAATGGGCTCTTATCACATATAAAATTATAAGCAAAAATCAACACTTATCTTGATAATTTTTACGGTTTATAATGAATTCTTAAGCTGTCAATTAAACGATACGTGATTCACTCCCAATGCCACCGTTTTCAACGTAGGCGCGTGTATGTGATGTATTGGGGAGGGAAAAGAGGAATAAAAAGCAAATCTTCTGAAATAAGTAATTTCTTAGCAAAAACTTTTGAGATTTTTTTTATTGCATTCCAAAGCTTTTGGAACCATTCTTTGAATCGCAGTGCACAGAAAAGATTGGATTTTGAAAAGACGTATATATACGTCCAAAGAAATTAACTCTTCGACTAAGTAAGGCGGTTATATATGGTGGTTGCAGGATAAAGTCGTATTGTAGCCTTAGTGTCAAAGTATAGTATTATTGAATTCAATGCATTGTTATTGTATGAGGGGGGGGGGCGCGAAAGAAAATTATGATTGAATATTGAACCGTGAATATTGAAAATTTGAGATGCACTGGCATAATTTCTTTGTTACTGTCTTTCCTATTTCGGGAGAAATTTTGTTCTCTGTGATAAGTGTCAAAACTGTCCCAAGGTGAGTGTCATTAGTGCTATTTCTATAATAGGAGACTTATTCCCATGCATAACTGAAAGTAACTGCTCACACTTATGAGTACTTACAAACATGGACATACTTTCAAATGTGAACTCCGGAGTATTTCCAAACCTGGCTGATAAATATTTGTAAAAGTCAGCCACACACATCTACTTTAATGAAAGTTACCTTCAAATTTGAGTCGCATCGAAAATTCATGTTCTCAATTTGCACATGTCTAGGTACTAAGTCTATATTTATTGAGAAAATCAAAACAAAATAATAAAAAATTGTCTTTTAAAGAATTAAAATCTTTAAACTACTTTCAAGTTCAGTCCTAAGACATGAAATACTTTTTTCAAATCTTTAATACGATCCCATATTATTTAAACTTTTTTCGCTCAAGTTGAACATCGGGAAATGTGCTACATATTCCTTTTCAGTTACTTTTTTCCAAAGAATTAGCTTATATTTTAATCTTTAAGTATGCCAAACATGTACGTAATGATCTAATCTTTTCCTCGTAATGATAACTATAAATTGATCCAACGTTTGCTTATACCCACATTTAAAGAAAAATCATGAAATCCTTTTGGATATTTATACAAGCTTGTGTCTTGATTTCTAGTTTTTAAAAACTAACATACTTCTTCTTTAAAATCCCAGAATTGCTTGAGAATCTTGGAGCAAGATAACCGACTTTCTTCGGTTTATTTGGCTAAATCTGAATATGCATTATTTAACTCACTTAAAAAAGCATTAAGTATTTACTTATTGAAACCACGAGATCTTATAAAACTTATACCTTCTTTTTATGACTGACAAAACATTTTAACTGCTTATCTCCTTTGCGCAGAGTACTTGAAGTATAATGCAAAACATACGGCGAATTTTGAACCGTGAATTTCATTTAGGTTTTTTCGTTGTAATTCTACGAAACCAGTGTGTTTTTTTTTCGATCACCGAAGGAGTATTATCTGTAGCTGCATATTTTAATTTTGCCAGAGGTAAGTTTTATATCTGAAGAAGTTCAAAAACACATTTAAATAGATCTTTTTTATTTTGCATCAGTAATAGTACAACTCATAGGTATTAGTTCTAATAAATCCTCAAAAATATTAAAAGAACACAGCTATAATTAAGCTATGCTGCCAGTGTCTGTGTCACTTCCGTCGTCACAAGCAATGAAAAAACTTTGAAGACTATATGATTTTGTTTTGATCGCGCTGCAAAGGTATTAACTCTTACCACAACAATATTTTGAGACAAACAAAATGTTTGAAAAGCTTTCAAATTTCCAGTGGAAAAAAATTCCCCAGCTTTAATTAGGCATTCCTTGATGAAATAACCTTCAGTATGAGGCTACGAGTGTTTAGCTATCAAATCGGACACGACGTAGCTCGTATGTTTCACCCCTTCATATTTCCTTGCAACATTTTACTAAATAATACCGGTTGTTTTTCCAGACGTATATATAGCTTGAACTCTTTCAACTTTTAATGTCTCATTAGTCCTTCGTAATTTTTATATTTTGATTGATGTTGCTCATTGGGGTGTTTAACTGTATATAACTTTGCTACATTAATAGAATTTTTACGCATCAAGCAGATTACGTTACTTTTTACTTAACATGCCAATTATTCTTTTATTTGAAATATTCAATGTCCATTAGTGTTTTTCGTTAAGTTTTATTACCACTTGACTCCGATACAGACATATTGGGTACAAAAGCCTAATAAATAGCAGTTGTTAACAGGATAAAATGCAACTTTTTAATGAAATATCGATGCTTCCTTTTCTTGAACGTTAACTTAATAGACATAATTTCCTTCGACAACAAATTACTGTTAATTATTTAACAGTTGAACGTTTAATCAACTTTTTCAAAGCATTTTTCTGCAGTTTTAAAAATTATTTTACATTTATCATCTGTTTGAAGTCAGTAACCTAACTTTTGATATATTTCAGATAATATGTATACTTGCATACCATATTTAACCTAATTGCCGTATGTTCTAAAATAAATGTACGCATTTTAGTTATTAATACCTAAAAAAAGTATAATTGTGTGTGTGAAAAAACATTTAGTGAATCCTACTTATTTTTTTTTAAAATCTGCGTTGGTTTGTTATTTTATTATATATCAGCGTATGCCAAAATATCCCTTTATAACACGAATATTTTATATTTCAATATTAAAGTCTTCTGTTTATTAACACTAGATTTACCCTAATGACACTGGGAAAATAATTAAATTAAACTTGATTCTCTCCTAGAATGTAGACGGTATACAAGCGATTGTGCGGTTTGGGCTTTATCTGTGAAACAGGTCACCTGCGAAATTTTACCAGTTAAACATTTTTTTAGCTTTAAGTTGAAAGAAGAAATAAACTTAAGTCAACTATTTTTTTTACAAATAAGCAAATCTTTGATCTATAGTTAATTCTTTTTTGACTCATCATTTATTTACTATGAAAATCTTTAAAGCATGCTTTAATTTTTTATTTTTGGCAAGTATAACAATATAGACTTGCATTTAACACAAGATGTTTTCGAAATGCTTTCGCAGTTTTCAAATCTGCGCTTGAGTGGTCTTTAAATATCATCAGCACATCGAAAATGGCTATACATGTAATGCTTTTGGCATAACCAGATTAAAATGAGTGACATGTGTAGCAAACGGATTTTAACACTTCCATGTTTTAGTGGGATGGATTACACACAACACTTCCTCATCATGAGTTAAAATATTTTTGATATTTTGTTTTAAAGGCTGTTAATGCTTCATATATCACTAACTTCAATTTCAAGACATCTCTTTATATTTTAGGTTGGATTATTACATCTTTTTTGCACTGGAACAATTAAATGAATGGCTTCAAGATACTTTGATGATAAATAATGATCCAAAATGTTCATTCTTTTGAAAATGTTTTTATCTTTTTCTTCTCAGCTCTCATCAGATTCCTCTTCCAGTATGTGTGATTCATATGCTTTGTTCGTAGCATTGCTATCATTCGAGAGGTAACTCAGCTCAGAATCTGATTTATTCTTCAAATGCAAAATTTCTTCTTGTGTGAAAATTATTTCCTTTTTAGACACCTAAAAAGGTTTTTGGTTGTAAAAATTAGAAACTTATTCCATGAAAAATACTAAAATTTATCAGAAAATTCTATTATTTAAAATTTTTTGAATATTTAAACCACACTTTCCCAACAACCACCCGGAAACATAGGTTTTTTTTAGGTTGGGGTGAGGGGAGAAAGAGATATGGGATGCAGATATCTGTGTAAATGATGAAAATGCCATATTGCTCAACAAATGTATGAAAGAGAAAATTAATTGCTAAAAAGTACCAGAGCAAGAAAAAAAGGAATTTTTCTGGGCAACTCCCAAGGAAATATGGTATTATTTATATAAAAATATATTTCGTTTTTATTTAGGGTTTCATCAACATTATTGAATGAGAAGAGGAAACTCGCATTGAAAGCACTTACGTTTACAGTAGCGTTTCTCAAACTGTGGGGCACGCCCCCCTTGGGGGTCGTGATAACTCTACGAGGGGGGCACGAGCATATTGAAAAGTTGAAAACTAAAGATTATTCAAGAAAATTACTAATTTACTTAAATGAATACTAAACAAAATACATTCTGACATAATAATTAATAAACTGATATTACTGATATTAATAAATTGAATTACACTGATATAATGCACTTATAAATGCATCAGTACTGCACAATGTATCTTGTAATTAATTTAGCAAAACTAATTTAAGAACAAATTTAACAATTTCTAGTCACCCCATGATCGGGTCATATATAAAATTATATACAGAAATTAACACTTATCTTGCCAATTTGTACGGTTTATATTTAATCCCTTGGCTGTCCATGAAAAGTTACGCATTTTGCTCCCCAATGCAAATGTTTTCAAAGTAGGCCCACGTATGCGATATATTGGGGTGGAAAAAAGAAAAAAAAGTATAAGTTAGCAAATCCTCTGAAATAAGTAAATCCCCCGCAAACACTGTCATATCCCATTTAATACATTTCTTTACCTTCGGAATAATTTTATGAATAGCAGTGCACAGAAAAAATCGTACTCCGGAGATACGTATATATACGTCCGGGGTATTTAACGCTTTGGCTGAGTGAGACGTTTATATACACTCTGAATAGGTTGAAGTCGTATTGTAGCTTTAGCATCAATATATAGTATTATTGAATTCAATACAATGTTATTTTATAGAGGGAGGGAAGGGAAATTATGATTCAATATATATTGGGTCGCCAACATTGGAAGTTTGAGAAGCACTGGTTTACAGCACCAGTTGTTGTTGTTGTTGCGTATGCCCCATGTCTGACGTAGTAGTGAGATCGAGGCCCAAGAAATTTATCAAGGCAACGGGCTAATGATACGCCTCTCGTTAGCCTAAGCTTTGAGCCCCATGAAGGTGACAGCACGATTTTGCTCACGATAGATAGCGACACCATTCGGACCCACTGATTTAACAAGCACGTACTCCGTGTGTACTCGGAGAGTATTTGGTGGCATCGGGTATCGAACCCAGGTTTTTCAGTCTTGAGTCCGATGCTCTAACCACTAGGATACCCACGGCCCTAACAGTGACACATCATCAGTGATTCAAGTAACGCCCAAGTAGCATGGTTGTGTGGGTCCTACAAGCAACAGTACAAAACCCTTAGTCCTACAAGTAAAATTAAAAGAGTTTAATTGTTTTTTTTCTTACAATTTTAAAATTATTTAAACTTTAAGACAAAAATGTGTATCCAATCATTTATCCAATTGAAAATAAAGCATGGACTACAACCACCGTCTGTTGATAAAAATTAATGATTTATACGTGTGATTTCCAAAGTGGTCTATATAGACCCCTAAGGGTCTATGACGACCTCCAAGGGGTCTACGTCGACCGGAAATTAATTTGGGGATCCATGAGATGTAAATGGGGGTCTATGTGTGATACTGGTTCTCATTAAACTAGATAGTGACTTTAATTTTAAAAGAAAATTTATAATCAAGTATAAACCTAAATTCACCTCTTTAACAGATTTATTGACTAAATTTAATCAGGTTAATTTGCATTTACAAGGCTACAGCATATTTTTTATCAAAACAAGAACCATTTCAGCTTTTCTTTCCTGATTTAATCTAACGAAGTATAATACAAGAGGTCCGAATTTTCTAAATTTGTCACAGACAGTCTATCAGAACGTTTCAACCTACGTTCAACATTTAAATGTCTTTTATTCAGATTTGGAAACCAGGTTTGAGAATGCTTTGATTATGGCAATACACAGTAGGCTATGAATTTATGTGATCATATTGAAAAGAAACGTCACATTGCAATAGGAACTAATAAGCACTAACGAAAATCTTAAAGTATTTAGAAAACATGCCAGCAATTTTGACTTTAAAAAGTCAAACATGTTATTTGTCTTGACTTATAGAATATCGTTTGGAAGTTTTTCATTGCTTTTCCTACAGTGAAGGAGTTTCAGAGTGGTTGCCAATCGTGAAAAAGAAGGAAGAAATAAAAAATGGACACTCTCTCTCTACCAACACAGGAGATTTAAAACTAAACCAGACAAGATTGATACCAAATGTTGAAAATTTGATATTGTAGTTCTAGAGATTCATCCATTCTATTAAAATTATTTGTTTGTTGTTTGTTTGTTTTGTTTAAAAATTAAAACTTTTAATTTAATTAACAACTTTTAATGTAATTAATTAACATGTGATTTTTTTAAATTTTAAACACTATACTTCATTCCATTTAGAAATTTAATTCTAGTAAAGTAAGAGTAGTAGTACCAGCTGTCAAAAAGACATTTAAGTTGATAAATTTGCAAAAATTCAATATTAATTAAGTAGGTGTCTACCCGAAACTGAAAAACATTGCAAGGGGTCTATGAGACAAAAAGGTTTGGGAACCTCTGCTTTATACTTTCTGCAAACCCGCTGAATCGTTCAATTTAGTCTTTTTTTACTTACGACTCTTCCAGAAGCAAACATGCGTAAAAATATCTAACCCACATAATAGGGCGGGTTGGGTATTGAAGGAATTTTGTCTGAGTCGAAAAACATTCGTCGAGGGCTGCGAGTTTAACACCCCTGTTCTATAGAGACCATAATATTTTCCGTTCACTCAGCATTTGCACATATAATTAATGTTACTTATTTTATCAGAACAAAAATATGCAAAATTCTATGAAGTATTTAAAGTCATCATAAAATCCTTAAATAAATATGAGATAAAATCATCCATCTATTCTCTGGACTTTAGAGACTATAAAGCTTCTAGACCATAAAGCCTCTTGAGTCTACAGGCTTTATACCTTAGCAATATTTTTTGTTTTATTTAAAATGATATTTTTAGTTTAAATCCAATTATTCGAAAATCTCTGAAAAGTGGTTTTGCTCAACTTAATTCAGAAGCATTATCTATCACTGGAGACTGCTATTCAGTGCTAAAGAAAACGATTATTAAATTTTGATCAAGAATTCAATGTACTTCCTTTTTTATAAAAGCAAGAAAAATAAATAAGCTTAGTAAAGGAATACTAAGAAATGAGCGTATTGGCTGTTGAACTTCCCAGAACATTTAATATAAAAAGGAGTTAAATAGAAATTCTAGGAAATGAGAGCTACGTTAAAAAAATATTTCTCTAAAAACAAATTTGTAGTATTTTATATCACTAAAAACTACAATTTTTGAATGCGATGAAAAGAAAACAAAATTTATGTAAATGCATTCAGTGTGACGCTTAATATGGTGATATTGGCTTACACTTTTATTTAATTTATGGGTACAAAAGGATATATATATATATATAGTTGAAAATCAAAGAAAATTTTATTATATTTTACCAATTTCCGGAATTTTTGAAGAATTTAAAAATATTTTAATTTTTCTATGAAATACAAAAAAAAAACGCTTATTATTTCTACGTTTGCCATTTTATTTCTGTTTCTTGCATATGCAAAAAAACTTTGATTATGTTGTAAAATTTAAGACGAAAGAAAATGAAACCTCTGAAAAATTCAATAAATGTAAAGTACTCAAACAAAAAATGATAAAACTTAGTTCAACTTAATTATGTCTGGTTTATAAAAAAGTTGCGTTTGCTTTAGAAAAATGTTTACTTAAAAGATTCTTGAAATAGTTGTTTTTTAATAGTCCACATAATGACATCAAATTAAAGCAGAATGAATTTTTAAACAAAAGAATATAAATAATCAAGTAATAATTTATATAAAATTAACAGTTTTATCTATACTACCCTGTTATCCATAACTATAAATACAGAAATAAAATTCAAATAGATTTGATTTTGTATATTTCTCATCATATATAATACTAAAATCAAAATGCCCTAAAATAGTTCATTATCTACTGGGAAATGATACTTGATGAAAGAAAAAGCAAATATTGTATTAAATCTACGAAACAGAAATTTAAAATAGGGGTTTTGAATAAGGCGTTACTCAAAGAACTGGTATAAATAAAAAGAAAATCAAAAATAAGTAATACTAATGTACCGTTCTTTTATACTTCGTAGGCTAAAATAACATAGAATAATTATTTTGTTATAATAAATGGTTATTTTTATAATTATACTGTAATTTTTAATTTTTAATCACATATTTGATTTATAAAACCAGTCTTTCCTTTATCATAGCTAAACGCAGACTTTTGAAATTCTAAAGTGTTGAGGGGGATATTGTTATCTATCATTTGGAAATTATAAAAGAGAGATTGAAGAAGGTGGTGTTTCTTCGCAGTCAGTGTGCTATTCGTGAATGTACTTATAAAGTGTACGTCATCTTTCATACTTTTTCTTTGGTTATTTATTTTAACATCTGATCCACTTATCGGAGTCTTTTTTTTCCCCAGGTCGTTAGCTGAATGTATTCCAATCTAAAACAAAGCGTAGAAATTTGCTAGAAAAAGATAAACGAAAAAATGAAATAAAAAAAAATGTGAAATACCTGAATAATAAAATATTACAACTTAATTATCAAAATTGATTATTATTTCTTTTATGTATCAATATGAAATTGCCAAAATTTTTAACTATATATATATATATGTATATGTATATATATATATATATATATATATATGTATTATATATATATGTATGTATATATATGTTATGTATATATATATACATATATATATATATATATGTAGTATATATATATATATATATATTGATCAACTGATTTAAATTTTGATATACCTCTGTGTTGTTGTTGTTGAATCCTCCAGGGTCTGACGAAGTCAGACAAGATCAAATAAATCGTGGACTTTCAAAAAGTCCAGCACAAGAAATGGATCCGTGTAGATATCTTTGCTTGTGAGATCCATACAACGCAATATGTGCTCCGGGGAAGCCTGGTGATCTTGACACCTTGCACAGATGGAGAAGATCTCTTGTTCGCTGAGAATGAAAGACACTTGATGTGACCACTAGCAAGACGAGAAAGTGTAGTCTGGGAGCATCTATCACACTTGAGTCCTAGGGCCAATCCGGGTCTATTACCCGCATACCAATAATGAGTGGGAGGCGCTCTCCACTCTACCAAATTTTGAGATTTTTTAAGGAGTATAATTCCAGATAGGTAAGGGCGGATGTAGATTGGGTTGGAAGATTATAGCCCTCCTTTGCTAGTTTGTCCGCCATTTCATTGTCATAAAGTTCGACGTGAGATGGGATCCATTGGAAATGAAATCATGGTGTAGTGATATACGGTTCAGTTTGTGTAAGATGGAGACGCTGGTTTTGTCGCCAACAATAAACCATTTGAAAAGATGTTAAAGTGAATTACGACTATCGGAGAGAATCCAAAGATCACTGTAATTCTTCTTAGATAGAATGGCCTCAGTCCCGCGTCAATGGCTATTAGTTCACTTCTTAAAACTGAGCAAAAATCTGTATTGCGATACTTCAGGGACTATTTTTCCTGAGGCGTTTCGATACAGATACCACTACCGGCCTGGTTAGATATTCTACTACCCTCAGTATAAATTTTGATTGCATCAGGGGGGATGCTGTTAATGATCTCCAGAGCCAAATGTCTGAGATGGCTAGAGACAAAATTTTTCTTAATGACGGGTAAACTTAAGTTGAAATGGAAATACACCCTGGAGAGTCCCTCCGAAGGATTCAAGCTACATTGTAGAGCAAAGGGCTCTACTTCACCAGAAAGAAAGTTCTCGGACTGAACTTGGATGAAAGGGCTGTTTTTCTTTAGTCTTTGCCTGTTTACCTAGTTATTCAGGTACTTAGACGTTTGGTTTTGTTGGCCGAGGCTAGAAAGCTTGTTAAAGTATTTGACCAGTCCAGTCTGTCTACAAAATAGAAGAGGTTGTACATCTACCTCAAATAGAACGATGTTTGAAGGGCAACTGTGCTTCAGACCAGTGATGATACGGTAAGCACTTAGTTGGACTTGCTCTAATTTCTTCAGAACAGAGTTAGAAGCACGACAATAGATTGGAAATCCATATTCAAGAATCGGGCGAATGAGCGTCAAATAAGTAAGTCTTAGCGTAACCGCATCAGTTCCCCATTTCTTACCAGCGATGTATTTCAAGATGTTGAAGCGTTTTCTACTTTTCAAAACTAGATAATCAATGTGTTTGTTACTTGGGAATTCAGGGTCTAATATAAACCCCAAATATTTCGGATGCATTTAATACGTAAGATCTTGATTATTTAGTCTCAGTTTGGGCTGGTAATTATAAAGATGTCTGTTTGTAGTGAAAAAGGTGGCAATTGAGACTTAGATGGGTTAAAATGAAGTTTTAAGTCTGCTGCAAAATTCGACAAATCTGTCAGAGAGCCATTTAGTTTTGATTCCAAATCAGGTATAGCTGTTACAGAGCCCCACAGAACCATGTCGCCAGGAAAGATTCCGATTCTTATCCCGGAAAAAGGCACTTTCTCTATACCAGCCAAATGCATAGAGAAAAGTGTAGGGCTAAGAACAGAACCTTGAGGAACACCTTGGCTGAGCTCGTTTGTGTCCGAAAGAGTTTTGTTGAATTTTACTTTGATGAATCTTCTCTGCAAGAAGTCTGCGATCCATGAAAGAGTTTTACCTCGGATGTTGAAGGAATCGTGTAGTTTTAGAATCAATTTGTGTCTCCATACTCTATCAAAAGCCTTCATGAGGTCTAAAAGAACAGCAACAGTATGATGAGTTGGTTTAAAGTTATGGGCGTCCCTAATAGTTTGGCAAAAAAACAGGATTTGGTATGTTGTACTGTGACCCCTTCTAAAGCGATATTGCTCGCATGTCAAAAGATTATTTTTGTCCAAAAAGTATTGAATCCTAAACAAAATCATTTTTTCCATCAATTCACAAGAGGTACAAGTAAGAGCTTTAGGTTTGAAGTCATCAGGGAGCAAGTCTTCTTTCCTGGCTTTTTGATTGGAATAACTGTGGTCTCTTACGTATGATATACTTATAATACAGTAAAATCACTTTTCTTTGTATAAAACCTATTTTTTCTATTGGTATTTTTTAACGTATATTTCGTACAGCTTTTAAATATATTCACTTAAGCCAAATTTTTGGATTAAAACAAATTAAAAAAAGAGCTTTTGTAGTTGTTTTTTCCTTTTTCTCTCTTTTTTTCATTTCACTATATTGCAAATATTACATAATTGCTGTAAATAATCATTAGTGCACATTTCATAAAAATGCACACGTAAAGTTAAGAGGCAGTGTATGAATATAAATGTTTACAGTAATGAATTTTATGGAAACTAATATTTTATTCATATAACTAATGTGCGTAAATAAGATTAAAATTGTAATGTTTTTCTCATAGAACGAAAATGTTTCTTAAGTAAATAATTTGAATTTTTACAGCAAGCGTTTTTAATATTTTTATAGAATTAGGTGCCTTTGAATTTCCTTAATTCAGTCCTTTGACTAAAACAGATTATACTGAAAATAAAAATTGTTGGATTATTTTTACAGCAATTAAGATAAAAAAAATATAACTATGCTCTCGCTTGCAAAAGATAAAAAATAAACATTTTTAGTTAATTTGTGTTATAGTGAAAGGAAGCGCAATTTACTTTTACAAATTTAGCTTGCTCTGTAAGAAAAAAAACACTTTTAATTTGCATGAAATTAGGACGTTTTTTTTTTTTTTTAATTAGACATACATTTCGTAAGAAAAAAGTCAATTTTTTTTCTTAAATTGATTTTTTTTCTACTTTGGAAATGTTTGTGAGAGCTTATAGACAACATCTTTCATTTTGCGTTAGAAGGTGTAGACATATCTTCATGCATTGGTCTAAGCAATAACAAAGAGTATTAAAAATAAATAAATTTAATTACTTTGTCTATATAATAAATAATAATATTGAAATATTTGCAATCGTGGAAGTAATTAGTTCAAAAATAATTTTTTTGTAAATTGTCCGAATCAGTTTTTAAAAATTGTTTAAAAATCAATCCTTAAAAAATAAAATAAAAAAGAGCAAATTTTGTTCTTACTTGAACAGATGTATTATTTTTCAAGCACAGAAAAAAATTATTCTCATATATTTACCTTAAAATAAAGTTATTTACTTTACTATAAAGGTTTTCGTAATCAGAATTAAGAAATATTTTTCATGTATTTAAATATGCTACTTGTTTTTATTTGCATCATGACTATTTGAAACTTTAAGATATTACGGCACTAGGTTAAAAACGTCATTTTAGGTAGAAAATTCCATTTGAAAATTCAAACAATTAGCTTTTTAATCTGTATTTGTTTTGTCTGTGCAATAAATAGAAGAAAAAAAAGAGTCAGATGTGTTTAAAATAATATTACAGCTGTCAATATAGAAACTAGAAATGGTGAAACCCAAACAGGAAGTTGACTTCTTAACATGGCTTTCGCCAATAATTTTAGAAGCTTCAACGCATTATAAATTTAAAAACAATTCCTGATGTGTGTGTGAGAGAGCGTGTATTTTATTGATGGACAACAATTTCGATCTTTTAATAGGATTTTTGCATCATTTGATTCTCTTCTGAATTCACATTTTTTTGTTTTGGTTTGCGTCTTAAAATTTTTGCTCTTTCGTCTAAACTCTTCAATTTTTTCGTTAAATTGTATAAACTTAATCGCAATTCTCTCTGAGGATTCTGTTTTTAGTACTATCTACTTATAATGTTTAATAAAAATTCAATCATCAAAGCACAAGTTTACAAAAAAAGTGGAATTAGCAATGTAGAACAGAAACTGGATTTTTGGAAGGATTTTTCAAACAAGAAATAAATGAAACTTTTATTCCTTAGATAACCCTACATATTCTCCATGGCGTAGCCATAAACCATTGTCTGAGACCACAAGTTCAGTGGTCAGAGGAGTGACTAAGCGTGTTTTATCAAGGGTCGTAAAGATCAAGCTGTGAGATTGCGAACGTCAGAATAGCTTTATATGAAGTCTTTTAAATCTGTTCATTTTTTCCATGTGTTGCGTTTTTACATAACACTTTTTTTCGAACTTAGCGCAGGTTTTATATTTATAAGAACCATAGAATATAGTTTAGCTTACACATATACACTTTATATATGCATAATTCATTACATTTGCATGTAGTAGATGTAGGCATCTAAGTGCCAGGTATTGAATTTTGATATTATCAACTAAGCATAGCTAAAGTATTTTAGATCAGCGTCTGAAGCGTTGCATTTTCCATATTGATCTTTCACATATGTTATAGTAAGATAAATTCCTACTGATTTAGATTGAAGGAAACGAATAAGTGTAAAATTCGACAAAAATTATTTTTTTAACTACTTTATATAAAAAGGGCTTCCCAGTACCCTTTAAAAAATAAATTTCTAGAGGCAGTAAAATGGGGAAAATAATTTACGTTTTATATTCGGATTATACTATGAAGTTCATTCTGAAAGTAAAAAAAGTCAGCTTGACCAGCCATTATTTAACAATTTTAAAAAATAAGAATTTTTGAAGTTTTTTTTTAAATCATAAAATTGTTTTGTCAAAATTGTCAAACTTTTAAAATTGTTTTAGTCATTTTATATGTTTCTTAGATTGTTGAAAACAAAAGTTAGTATGGTTTTAAAATCTGTTTTCTAGTTGATTTTTAATATTTATTTTTCTTATTGAACCTGGAAAAAACCTGAATATTTTTGAAATATTAAATTAAGCATTTTTTAAAAAAATAACTAGAGATCTCAGACCTAAATACATACTAACTTTTATAAAACAAACGTTTTGGAGTACAAAAAAAAATTTTAAGAGTCAATCTTGAACAGAAAAAAAGCCTTAGGTTCTAAAAAACATTTATATCTTCAAAATTAAAAGTCTCAGGAAAGCTTTGTAAATGTATAAAAGAAATATTTATAATTCCCGTAAAACTCTAATTTCTTAAATATATTATTTTCCAATGTATGTTCTACATTCAAACACTACTTTGATTGAATATGACTGGAATTATTTGTGTATTCAAAATACATTTTTGCATAATATTGTTTTCCTTAGTTAAGACGACAAGTTATTAAGCTTAATCGTAACCTAATTCTTTCACAAAAGATTTGAAACACAAAGCTTTTATGTACAAAATAATGAAGTGACTTTCTTACTCTAAGAAATAACCAGGTTTAAATATAAAATTCAATTATATTCATTTTTAAATTTGGACAATTTAGAAAGTTTGAGTTTTTGTTGATCAACTTTAAAATACTAAAATATAGTACTACAATATGTTTACTATAAAATAGTTTGGTACATCTTGGAAATATTCATCATTATCTGCAATACTTGAATGCCGAATACTTGTATTCAGAAGTCTATGTGTGGTATCAACTGAGGGCTGATTTTTAGATGCCTCAGTTGATACCACACATAGACTTGAATACAAGTATTCGGCATTCAAGTATTGCAGATAATATGAAAATTTCAAGATATACAAACTATTTATTATAACATATGTAGTACTATATTTTAGTATTTTAAGTTGATCAACAAAAATTCAAACTTCCTAAATTGTCCTACTCTTCGAAATATTGTTCCTCGTAGCAACCTGAGAACGTTTTGGTGATGACATTTCCTCAAAAGGAAAAACTAATGATAAAGCTTCTAAGTTATAGAAATATTTTTGAAGAAAAACATAGTCTTTTGAAATCAATAATAATTAAAGAACTATTAGAACACAAGAAACTCAATATATAATCAAGCAGAAAATATTTTTATAATGAAAATTGAAATAAATACTCATTTCACACTAAAACATTTCATTGTGCTCAAAAATATTATTAATTAATTTAATTTAAGAGTTAACAAAAGCTTTAAATATAAAACCGAAACCAAAACCTAAGGACAAGAAAAATTTAAATATCGTAAGATCTAATCTGTTCTTAGATCTGAAATTTGGTGGCAACCTTTCCAAAGATATGAGCCACGAGAAGATGCAAAAACATTTTTTTGCACTATTGATATTTGTAGTGTACTGTATATCCTTAAATATTGCAAGCCTTTTATTTTCTAATTATGCATCAACCCGGTCTATTATATAAAATAACTTTTTGGAATTTTCTTATTTTTTCATATAACTCACCTCGCAAGTAATAGGTAATTTAATCAACTATCGATTGTAAGCGAACCCCTGTACTGACACATGACAATTTTCGTTCATGTTCTACAGATTTATTCTCTGTGTTGAAATTTTCATAGATTTTACGATTTTACTACAAAATATGTCAAATGATCTCATTTACCGAATTCTGTTTTGGGGACCATAGAAATGTTAAAAATTAAAGTATGTTCTTGTATCTATATATATAAAGGAGAAAAGCGACTCACTCACTGACTGACTGACTAATCACGATATCTCCGGAACTATTCAACCTACAGACTTGAAAGTTGGTAGAAATACTCCTTTCATGGAGTAGAGATCCGTTAAGAACGGATTTTTTTGCAAATTTCGAACTGCAAGGGGCATTACAGGGGTTATGGGGCGTTATAAATAGTTGTTTCCATTTTTACACTACTCGACATATATTCTTGAAAATGGGTAAGCAGATTCCTTTCATAGAGTAGAGATCCGCTACAAAACGAGTTTGGTGAAAATCGACCCCAAGTAACGTTGCGGGGGCTTAAGTGGCGTTATACATAATTATTTCCATTTTTAAACTATTAGACGCACAGTCTTTAAATTTGATAAATTGATTCATTTCAAAGAGTAGAGATCAGCTACAAGATGGGTTTTGGGAAAGTAACCCCCCAAGTGGCTTTGTGGGGGATTAAGGAACGTAATAGGTAAATATTTTCATTTTTAAACTACCTGCTTGAAAATTGGCAGGAATGTTTCTTTCATGGAGTAAATATTCGCTACAAAATGGGTTTGGCGAAAATTGATCCCAAGGGATGTTGCGGGGGATTAAGTTGCGTTATAAATAATTATTCCGATTTTTAAACTATCAGACACACAGTCTTGAAATTTGGTTAGCAGATTCATCTCATAGAGTAGAGATCCGCTACAAAATGGGTTTCGTGGAAATCAACCCCCAAGTGGCGTTACGGGGCTTAAGGTACGTTATAGATAATTATTTCTATTTTTAAGCAGCTGGACGTACAGTATTGAAATATGATAATCAGAATCATTTTATAGATTAAAGATCCCCTACATAATGTGTTTTTTTTTTGAAAATCGACCCCTAGGTGGCGTTGCGGGGGCTCAAGGGGCGTTATAGATTATATTGTTTCCATTTTTAATTTATTAGACTCACAGTCTTCAAATTTGGTAAGCAGATTCATTTCATAGAGTATAGTTCCCAAAATGGGTTTTGTGAAAACAAACCCCCCAAGTGACGTTGTGCGAATTATGTCGCCTATCCAGTTTAGTGGTTAACGATGCTGACCGCTGTGTTGTAAGGTCTGGATTCGAATCCCTGAGAAGGAATAGATGTTTGTAAATGTATAATGCTTTTGCGGCATAGGGTTTCTCTAAATAGCCGTTGAGCCGCAAGTCCTTTCGTGAGGTTAGTGGATGGGAAAAACAGGTGGGAGCCCCTGACCACCCCAAGGGTGTTCTCCCTCAAAATTGGGGTGGAACTCGGCCAAAACGTACTGTCATCTGTATGATGCCCAAAGCTACGGATAACGAAAGGCGTACATCTAGCCCTTTGCCACGATGAATTTCATGGACCTCGATCTGACATCGTCAGACAGGTGGCATTAGTAACAACAAAATGTGAATTATTAGAGTCAATATCTATACATAAATACACCCAACAAATGTTTTTGATTCTGTAAAGTTTTCAAATTTTAAACCAAGTGGCCTATAGGATTTAAGTAATGTGACAAATATTTTTGGGATTTCAAATTTTATTATTTTTCTAATCGATTATGCCGTGAATAAAAAACTATGTACTAAGTAAAAACTATATACATAAAACGATATATTATCCCTATTGGGAATTCCAGCATTATAGTCAATAAAACAAAGTAATTCAGCTTTTATTGCACTCGAAACGTGAACTTAATAAATAACATCTTAAATCTTATAAAATTGTCAGAGATATATATACATACTTGCTTAAATTAATCTGTGGGGAATAATATTCCAATACATATGCAAAAACCGAAATAATTACTTAACACACAATGAAACGTATTCTTTATATAGTAATACAGCATCAAATATATTATTACAGGAAATATTATTCACAGAAATTGCTATGTATTTATTTACAATGCCCAATATTAGGAAAAATAATAATTCTTATACATAATTTAATTTTTCATTCATTATACAAACACCTCCAGGTTAAAAGCTCAATTTCTTGTTGATATAAATATAACTTTACATCCAATTAATTTTTAAACGTTTTATTTTTGTGCTCAGCAATCAAAAACATTAAGAGACATAAATAATAATAACCAATTTTTTTCAAGTTTTATATTTCAAAGTAAAAATTCTTTTTTTAAACACGAAATTTCTCTTACAAAAACGATGCAAATTAATTTAGTTATTTACTTGTGATATCAAGTATGAATGCCTTGGACTATTATAAAATATATTAAAGATGATATTATTTTAATTTCTTATACTTTGACAATTATATCAAAATAAATTATCAAGTAGTAATTTAATATCTCATTGTTTATTTGTTTTCCATTTTTACCCTTTTTAATCTTTTAGGTACTGGAAAGAACTACTAGTGAATATTATTTCATAAAATGTTTGCTTATTTCATTAGGAAATAAAAATTTTTATTTGATAAACAACACAAAACTGTGAGTGATTTATGTATATATATATATATATATAATATACATAATGAAAGTTAACGCTTAAAAGTATGGTAATAGTTTATAATACATATACGCGTATGAAAATAGTATATGTATGGTCATAGTAATTAAATTGTTATATTTAGGAATAAGTGTGCTTTAACACAAACTTTTTTTTGGGGTTAAAATTAGATTAATTTCATTATAAACATTATCCCTTATATTCAATTTTTATATTTATATTCTGTAAATTATGAAAATTATAGATAATAATCTCGAAGAACAATTAATTATATAAGAGTAAATATATAAAATGTATATAATAGTTTATATAAATATAATGGCATATTTTAAAAATATAAAATAATATATATAATATAATATAATCTTTAAAAACTTGAAAAAAAATACAGAAATGCTGTCGTTAATGATATAGTTACGTGAAAATATGCGTATAAATAATGAGGATCGCAAAAAAGTATGAAGAGAGAAGATGGCTTACATAACAAATTTAGTAACAGCAAATTTATTTTATAAAATTATTTAAATATGTTATCATATACAAAATGGTTAAAAGTATTTTAAGTTCGTTATATCATTCGGACTTAGTATTATTTATTTTCGGGATGTTAAGAATATGCTGTATAGTTTGTATTTTCAAAATACAAAACATAAATGTAATTATTTATTTGAAATCTATGTATTATTGGTGAACAGTAATCTTTTTAAGAGCTTATATAAATTACTTCTTTTTCTATGTTCACATAATTAATTGGTCAAACTGAATGTTTTAATTAAAATATAGTTTAATTATTAGAATATCCAAATTCCTAGGCAAAGATTCCAGAAAATAACCTGCTTTGTGAGTTTACCAAAGCTTTAAGTGCATATTCGTCTCAAACTTTTCCAAATAAATTTTCAACGCTATATGTATTATCAGTTTCAGTTTTGAAAACGTTCTTAAAATAAATACTTTCCAAAAAACCTTCCATCCCCATTTTTAATAGAAGAACCAAAATTTTGGCAATCTTATCCACTTACTCACTTTAAATATAGTTCAGTGTTTGATTAAATATATCAAAGTATAATTTTACTGTTGAAGTAACTTCAGAAGTTCATGTTTTAAAGACATATAAACAAACATGCCCAATTATGTATACGAAAACACAATTTAATGCTACGGTATTTTGAGTTACCATTATATTAGAAGCACTAGAAGTTTATTGGTAAAGCAAATGTAATTTAATATCTTAGTTAATTAGTTGTTACGAATCCTAAGTTGATACATGATCTCCTAATGAATAGAAAAAAACACGGCATAAAGTTAAATGCTGTTTTGCATACAACAATCTCTATTCTCTTATGATTTTGAATATTAATGGAAACTGAGCTCGTAACCATGTGTTAACCAGAACATTTCCAGCTGTGTGTTTCAGTACATAAAGCTTAATACATAAAGAAAGCATCTTAAATTGTATTTAATAAACAAGAAATTTGAAAATAAACTATTGCATTTAATATATCAGTACCCAATCCATGTCATTACTCTCAAATAAATTTGGACAACTTAGTCAGCCAGTTCTGAAACTTAACATTCCTTGTAATGAAAAGTATGCAGTTTAATAGAGATTCATCTAAAATTTGCAATTATTCTGATTTTCTTTCCTTTTACTAAATAAATTTATATAGAAATAATCAAGTGTGATAAAAACATCATTTATATATTCATAGAATATGAATTGGACTTCTTTTATGATTAATTGATGCCGACACCAACATTGTTTATGTATTTTTTTTTTTTTTCTGCCAGTAAGACCCAAATGTGAATGATGCTGAAGATGGCAACAGTATTTTTAATTTTTCAAACAAAAAAAAACCTATTAAATAGCAGAGTTTGAACTCAAACGAATTTAAAGGCACTAAATCAAATTTATTTAATAAACTTTTACCTTAGAACTTTTAAAGAATATTTTTTGTGATTGAATATTCAAACAATTTTATTTACTGTCTGCTGCGTTGAAACTGTGTGTTACACTTTCATCGAATATTCATAGTCTGCTTTAAGAGATAGAAAAACAACTATACCGAAGCGAAAAATACGAAGCAGACACATATCATGTTCTTAGTCTGACCTTTTATGCAAAAGGAGACATACATCTTGAAAATTAGAATATGATTAAATCAGAATTGCAGTAAAGTTAGGACTTTTTCTAAAATAAACTATCCTGAAGTTAAAATTGTAGTATTCTAATTCAAATTCAATGAAATGTTTGTGACTGTTCATTTTTAAAGCTCTAATGGAATATGGATACCCGTTGCACTCACTAAATATAGTCGACAAAATAAAAATAAACAGAACGACATAAATTTGAAGAGTATGCAAATTATCTATCAGCATAAATTTTGTTTAAAAAAAACTGATAAACTTTCCATTTACCAAATTAGAACTGCTCAATAAAATTGTCACAGCATTAATAAAAAAGCCCTAACACAAAAGTTTTTCGTTGAGTATATTTAGTTTAATAAAAATACAGAATAATTAATTTGAATGTGTTTTTTGGGTACACATTAAAAAGAATTCAGTATCTAGAATTCTTTCTTCTGGATACAATAACTACTCATATCTAGATGAATGACGAATTAAACTGGACGTGGATAGCACAGCTACGATTAGATAATTTTATGATGTCTCAGCTTGTGGGCTCTATTTCAGTTGTGGTAATTGGTGAACTGTAATGTGATAGTCTTCTGGTAACTAATGGCAACGATCAACATTTGTGTTCATCCTGACAATTAGTTCCAAGTCTCCAAAATACAATGACCACGAACTATATTCGTATACATTTTGAATGAAATAGATTACGATGGCATGGACAGCACCAGGTTATGTATAGTCTTTTGAAATATGAATTTCCAAAGGCATTGGAGAAAATTAACATCTATGGATCTTAATATGTTGAAATATAATGGCGGCTTTTCAAAATACTGGCCATACTAATAAGAGAACACAGGGATGTGCTTTCAATGGTACTTCATATTATCACTTCAAATGCTTAGCCCATTTGAAAATAAACATAAAAGATTCGTTTTATGCGGTATTTATTTATAAAGATGCATCCATCATGATATTCATCATCATAATCAAATGTATGAAGAAACATGCATAACCATAAATGAGGAAGTGCCAGCATTCAGCATATCATCGTGATCCTACTTTTCCTTGATATCACACCTTATAGCAATGACCATCATATGACAACTTTAAGTATAACTAAAATTCGGTGGTGTGGTGGGATTAATCTTCATCTGTTCTAGTGAAACTAGATCAGATACTTAGCCAATAAATCTCCAGAAGAGAAGGTGGAAAGTAGCATCCTCCTCACAGGAAAGCCCAGACATTGCAGGATGTGCTAAAGGGAAAAATGACTGATTTCACATTTGGTGCAAATTGGGAGGCTTCTTTTACCAACTTTAAAATTCATATACCTTAGGTGACCAGTCGAAGATCTCGAAAAAGCGGTCTGATAAGTTTGGAACCCTTAAATGATATGGGGGATCCAGAGTGTCTTTTAAAGTTCCATGGATGTACAGGTCGTACAACCAAGATTCTACATATTAAATCTTTAGCCTTGAAGTTCATCTGTGTCTACGTAAGGACCATGTGGTCTTCCAGATCCACAGGATCATTGACAGCCGCCTTCGCAAGGTAGTTTACTACTTCGTTCTCAGGCAGGATTATATAATAAGTAACCCATTGAAGATGGATAGAGTGCCGATTTGAAAGCTGTTTAGAAAGTTTAGAATACTCCTGATGGCGATGCTACAGAAAGATATCCAATTCGATAAATGTTCGATGGAAGATCGGTTGTCTATCAGGATCCAAATTTCAGAAAAAGCTTGATCTTGTAAGTTGTTATAATTAATGAAAGACTACACATGCTATATATTAGCTCCGTTCTAAAGACAGGAGTGTGGTCAGTATTTCTTCTCTTAATTTTGGTTACGTGACCGGGTATTTCAGCTAAAACTCCACTGCCAGAAGTGTTTGTCTCTCCCCTACTGTCATCAGTATAGATCTTGAGAACATTCAGGGGAATCTCATCAATCACCTTCAGAGCTAATTGCTTAAGAAGTTTGGCGTGGTCAGGCTTTTTATTAACATGGGTCATTAAGTAAGAATGGAACGAGACCCCCTGGAGTCCAAGGACAAGGTTGATAAAGGAAGTCAGGGGCAGTGATAATCCGCATTAAAACTCAGGTTTTGTGGAAGTGTCTGGGAGAGGGGACTACTACGTTGCAACCTTTGATTATCTATCAAATTTTTAAGTATTGAGAGGTTCTTTGTTGATCACCATAACTGAGCAGTTTGTTGAAGTACTTGGTAACACAATAGCTTCTTCTCATATCTATAGGCTAAAAGTCCCATTCATATAGAACTAAGTTATTAGGACAGCTGTTACGAAGACCTGTGATGATTCCAGCAGCACTCAGCTGAATTCTTTCAAATTCTAACCTTGAACTAAAATCTTTCATGGTGTTTCGCGAGAGATTTCTGATTCCGTCAATTTTATATTCGCATTACAGCCAAGATATCACTATCAACGCTAGAATGAATATTGTACATTCTTAGAAAACATAAAAAAATGTTATAAGAATTTAAAAATTTAATTTCTTATTCAAGCGGAAATATAATTTTAAGGTCAAAAATAGTATGATTAATTTAGCCTATAAGCGAAAAAGAATACTTACATTGTATATTTTCTTATAATTAAAAATTGTTCTCAAATACATGTTACAAAATTATACATTTGATTACAAGAACATTTATTAAAAATAAATTTTAGTAAATTGATCGATATTATTCATGCGTGAAGTAAAAAAGCTTATATTATTACCATTTCGTAAAAAAAAATAATAAAAAAAATTCCGCTTTTTAAAGAAAATATCCCTTTAATATTTTAATTTTAGTTCTCTACAATTTTTATTAATTTTTTCTTTTGCCTTTACTTTAAAAAGTAAATAAAATGTGTCCTAAGGGACACATTATGCGTCATGTGAAAATGAACTATTTATATCTGGAATTTTAGTAACTAAATATAAATTTCATACACATTTGATCTGAAAACAGTAAAAAATTTTAAAACAGACAACTGAAAATAAAATATTTTACACGTCTTTTTTTTTGAAAACTGATTTTTTTTTTGCTGTTTTCCTACATCACCATGATATATATTATTAAGTTTGTGAGAAATAAGTAGTTTAAAAACACAAGTTTGGTGTACAGGTTCTTTTTTCTAAATAATGATACAAAATAATTGCTTAGTAAATAAATATCTGCATATAATTAAAACTTTCATTTAGATAATTAATACATGCTAAACTACAGATTTAAGTTTAAGTTTAAAACCATCATTGTGTGTGTATTTATTATTTAAAATAAAGGAACACGTTTTGTTTGTCTGAATTGTAATCTTATTTGCTCAATACAAGCAGGAAAAAATAAATGTTTAATCAAGGCGAAAATATGAACAACTAAATACAATATCTTGTCTTAAATATACGAGATGAGAGATGAATTTGATATGATTTAAACCAAGAATCCATTGCTATGTGAAACAATTTGCATAATTGATACCTGGGAGTTACCGAATATCTTTGGAATTCCATTATGTTATTAAATCTTCTGCATAGATAACATATCCACGTCAGTGCACATGAATTTAAACACCAAAATAATTAACTTCGCTTTTAAGTTAATCAGTACCTTTTCAATTACTATAATCGAGTCATTTTGTAATCACTACAACTCAGCTTTCTCCCTAAATTAGTTTTGAATAATGGAGTAGATGAATTTCTAAATATGGATGTCTTTTTCAAATAAGACGCATTTTACACTCAAGAGTGGGAAAGGTCCTGCATTATTATATATTAATTTATCTCACATATAAGGATTATTTTAATTAATAATTATTTTTAAAATATGATTATATCCGGTCAACATTTATTAGTATTCTGTAAATTACATCTTATTAAGTTTTTATAAGATATCATTGCTAAGCTTAAATTCAATGCAGTAAAATTAATGTTATGCATGGATATTTTGCATGCATATTGGTGAAAATAATATGAATGAATGTATAGTTAATAACATGGTGAATGTATAATTAATATAACTAGAGTTATAGTTTGTGTGTATATGATTTTATTTTATTCTCAAATTCCCTTGTAAAATATGCTTTTGATGTTGGTTGAAGTATTTAAAATTTGCTAGTGTTGTAACAGTCTTAGACTCAGAGCATAAATTTAAAATCTTAAGTTCAATAATGCATCCAATTTTAAGTTAGCTATCGAAATTTTTAAAATAATTACATGTGCACTTATGTGAAGACCTCATATTATCAATATATTTTGAAACTTGATTTTGTCAAAATAAATAATTATGTTAATCACAATTCAAAATGAAATTAACATTTTTTTTATATAATTCGCTTTCGGATAACATCGCATGGCTTAGTATTTGTCTATTTATGAATAATTCTTGCTATGTTCAGAATCTGCTAAGTTTTATTTCTCTCCGTGTAACATACTTGCAATTATATCGTAATAAAACTTTCAAGAGGTCCATCGCCTTTAAATGAGTACTTTTGTGTCATAATCTCCTTACCTCTTTGTGACCTCTTTGTTTTACCTTAGAGGTTTACTGTCTTTGGTATACTGGGGTGTTACGTCGCCGGGTATCCTAGTGATTCTTCTTCACTTCCAACATTTCTACTTGTCTTCAAATTTCCTCTTCCTTTATTTATCCAGCGAAAACCACAGTAAATTTTTTTCAAATGTAGACTTCTATATTTCACTGTTTTCAAAGTTAATTTATTATTCTTTGTTAATAACACACCTTTAAAAAAACATCCATTGTTAATAACATAGTAAATATTTTCAAAATGTTATTGAAATTAAAATGTACTTCTTTTTTTTTTTCAAATCAGAAATAAACTTTTTTTTTCTATTAATTCTTCTTTGACTAATTAATAAATTCTTCTTTTTGTCATAATTTTGTAAATCAAACTTATGGAATATACGGGATTCGAAAAGAATTGCTATGAACATCAAAATTATCTTTTTGCCACAAAAATATTGTTGTATTTTGTAAGCAAAATTCAAGAGAATTTGAAAGAATTTCATTCTCGAACAAACATTTTTATTTGAAACAAATAATTTACAAAAAAGTTTTTTTTAATATTTTGTTTAAAATATTATCTTAATTATTAGGAAGTTGAAAAAATACAAAATGTTAAATTGAGAAAAATTAAGTTGCATTACTTATATATTATTTACAAAATCGGGTTTTTATTACTTATACATTATAAAACTGAAAATATAAAGTTCACCAAAAATTATATAATACTTACTATATATATATATATATATATATATTATATATATATATATATATTATATATATATATATAACTGTCTTTTTTAAAATTAAAATACCATTCACTGAGGAGATTATATAATTAATTTGCCTGATGGTTGTCAGATGTAGGATACATTTTTGTTTTAGTTTTATGATAATGATAAAAAATTATGTATATATCATTTCTTTAAAGTATTTTGGGTTTTATAACTGTCCACTTTCATATATCGTATTTTTCCCCATGAGTAAGTGAGTGTACAAGTTTATAGCGAAAGAGACTTTCTTATTATCCATAACTTAGCAAGTCTTATTTTCCTTGAATTCAGTCTCTCATTATTATAAAAGTATTGTCAGCAGAAAGCGAAGGTGAACTCATAGGGTGGTTAAGGCCTGAAGTTATTTTAGATACTGGTAATTATACATATTATCGAAACATATTGGCGACTTTATATGAAACGAATCACCTTGTTACCAATTCAGCGCGTACGGCACATATAAAATCTGGGTTGTCAACTTGCCGACTAAGTAATTAATTTGGCTATTCTTGCGATAATATGCAAGTCCGAGCCGCTTGTTAGAGGAGCCATTACACAGGTTTGCTTAGAAAGCACTTATGTTGACATTGTGTAGATCAGGGGTGGGCAGACTTTTACATGGTATGGTCTACTTATAATTTTTTTTTCAAATTGTTACCGTCGACCCAGTAGCGTAGATGTGATGAGCTAAATAAAGCTCAACAATATTTATATAATAACAATAATAAATATAAAGTATGTACTTATATAACTACAAAACATAATAATAAACAAACATAATAATTATACCTACAAATTTAATGATATAAAATGATGCATTTAGTATCAAACAATTCAACATACAATAAACAATAAATTATTTTTATTTAAAGATAGTTCTCGTTGTTATAGTCTCAGCAGAAGGCTAAATCTGCATATTGTCCACCCCATTCTTGAATACGAGTATCTCGGGTGATGTTTCAGTAGGCAATCCCCTGTTATCGCGGGAAGAGTTAAACAACGATTATTTTCCTCTTTAGTCCGCGTGTGGGGAAAACCCATTTCGATGTGTGTGTACGACTGGCATTGTGTTGATCATATTTTCCCCTATAGTTGCAGAGAATGTGTTATAAGCATCATTTTGAGCTTCCAATAATGGTACACGTGCGTCTACACTAAAGATCTTAATACTAGTCAATAACCTTTCAGGTCATAGCTCAAATATCTATACGAGTATCTCGGTGATGTTTCATAGGAATCTTTATGCAAGATTATCAACGATTATTTTCCTCTTTAGTCCGGTGGGGAAAACCATTTCGATGTGTGTGTACGACTGGCATTGTGTTGATCATATTTTCCCCTATAGTTGCAGAGAATGTGTTATAAGCATCATTGTGAGCTTCCAATAATGGTACACGTGCGTCTACACTAAAGTATCTTCAACCTTTCACGTCAGAGGTCCAAATTAATACATTTAGAATAATCAATAGCCCACCTCAATAAATTATCAGTGAACCTCGGGTGATATGACTGCCAAAAAATATTGCGGTCAGGAAGTATATATAAAAAAAAAATTCAAAAAAGTTAAATGTGGAAATTGAATTAAAACCTGTGTGCCAGCCTGTAAAGATAAGAGCCCACGGTTTTCCGAAAATTTGTGAGATTTTATGCATAGTCACATTTTTTGATATATAACAAACAATCTTTAGAAAAACATTCGTCATTTTTAGAAAATTTTATCTCAAATGAATATTAAACACATCAGTGAAAAGTTTAAATATCAAGAAAAGCAGAATAAATCGAGTTTCTTTCAACAACAATAGACAAAGACCTTTTTTTTTTAAATTGCCACAAATTCAAATTAATGGAATCTAAAATATCTTCATTGGGCAATTTACGGGCCACGTGTTGAAGACAACTAGTCTGTACAGAGTTTTATGCATTGTGAAGAGTTCATGTTTTAGTTCAGCGGCATCGGTGTTCAACAAATATATCTCTTATTATGCGAGTCTTAGGTCTTACGTGAAGGGATCCCCTTAAAATCACTTGGTGGTACACCGGTCGATCGTGATCGACATAATACCCACCCCGGGTTTAGATGCTTGGAGGGAAAGATGACAGGTCAAGTGAAGTCTTTGTCACCTGAAATCGTTTTAAAATAACAAAAAGATTTCTTCAGATTTGGTATGTCTAATTTATAGTAACTATAACAAATAGTTTAAAATATAAAAAAATGATCCAATTTTGAAATAATTCATTCTTTTAAATTTATTTTACAAAATCATTTATTATATACAATTTTAAACATCTTCCCCACTTACACCAATAGAAAACATTTAAAAATTTAAAATTAAATTGAAATTTAATGAAATTTTATTAATTATTTAAGTGTTTAAATTGTTTCCCCCCTTCTTTTTTTCATATTTATCTTGATAATAAAGACTTTTATCTTGATAATGGAAGAAGCTATTCTCCCTTAGAATACCAATTGATGTTGCAGAACTTTTGAAATATTGATTTTGTATACTAAATGAGATTTTAAATTATTGCAAAATCACGAGAAATTATTTTAAATAGAACATGAAGGAAAGAGTAAACCTTTGTAGTAATTTAAGGTATCCAACTACCCTAAAATTCTTGATTTTTATAAGCTTATTTTACAGGACATCTTATTAGCGTTATAAAAATACTAGCCGTCACCCACCTGCTTAGCTGAGTATTTCATGACGTCTTATAAATATGTATTGTTTATATATATGTAATAATCCCCATTAATTATTCTTAATAATTTTTAATTACCTTTTATCCATCCCTTCAGGACCAACGTTTTAGTAATAAGTTAACCAGCCGTCTAACGAGAGGATTTTAAACTACACCTATCCACCCACTCAGATCATGTGATTTGAGAAGCCTTTAACTACCGAGACTCCTGGAGACCGTTCTCTTTCGCTTCTGCTTTGTGTCTCAACATGTAGCCGGCTGCAGTGTGTTTTTGTGATGTGTTGTCCTTGTCTTGCTTTTATGTGTTCAAGATGGATAATAAACAAGTTTAATAAATCACAGGACTGTCTCGTCAATTCCAGCCAAAGCAAACATCAATCGTAAATAATAGTTTAATCATATAAAGAATACCTTTCAAAGGCCACGTATATTTCATATATATATATATATATATTATATATATATATATATATAAGTCCTAGCATTAAGATTTCGATTGTATTGAAAAATATATTTATACCTGTAACTGTCACCTCTTAATAAAAGAAACAGGCAAAACTCATCTAATTTGTATTTTCTGAAAATCTCTAAAACTGAAGTATACAATGATGTTTGCACTTTCGTAACCTTATAACCAAGAGGATTCCGGCAAAACCAATTTCCGGTGGATCTCTACTCTGTAAAATGAACATGCAAGCCAAATTTCAAGTCTAAATCTAACAGGAAAAAACGAAATTTTTACTATCAGTACCTCCGTATTTCCGTTGAGAGTCGTTTTCCAAAATAACCGTTCTTGTCGGATTTCAAATCAACAAAAGAAAAACGCAAAACTAAATTTCATTATTATAGTCCCTGTAGTTCGAAAAAAGGATTTTTTTTGTCAGTACGCCCCAGTAACCCCTTGCTCTATCCAGCAGTTGATTTCCGTAAAATACATTCTTAGTGGATCCCCATTCAACAAAAGAAACATGCTAAACAAATTTCAAGTATGTAGGTCTAATAATTCGAAAACAGGATTTTTTTCTATAAATCCTGATGCCCCCTGAAAACCCTCCTTGGGGGTCGATTTTCGTTTTACTCTTTGTTACACGAACTCTATTCCATGAAAGGAACATGCATACCAATTTTCAAGCAGGTAAATCTAATAGTTTAAAAACGAAAATATTTATCTATTACGCCCCTTAATCCCCCGAAATGAAACGTGAGGGTTGATTTTCCAGGAACCCATTTTGTAGCGGTTCTCTGCTCTACAAAAGAAATCTGCTTACCAAATTTCAAGACTGTACGTCTAATAGTTTAAAAATATGGATAATTATCTAATCCCCTTGAGCCCCCTACAATGCCCCGGGTGGGGTCAATTTTTCGCAAAACACATTATAGAGGATATATTTAATCCATGAAAGGATTCTGATTATCATATTTCAAGACTGTACGTCCAGTAGTTTAAAAGTGTAAATAATTTTCTATAAACGCCCTTTAAGCCCGCAACGCCACTTGGGGATCGATTTTCACGAAATGCATTTTGTAGCGTATTTCTACCCTATGAGAAGAATCCAGATTTCAATACTGTGCGTCTAATAGTTTAAAAAATGGAATATTTATTTATATCTCCCCTTAACCTCCCGCAACACCCCTTAGGGTGAATTTTCCTAAAACCCATTTTGTACTGAATATTTTCTCCATGAAAGAAACATGCTTACCAATTTTCAAGAAGGTAGGTCAAGTAGTTTAAAAACGAAATTATTTAACTATTTTGCACCTTAACCCCCCGCAACGCCACTTGGGGGTCAATTTTCCCAAAACCCATCTTTTAGCTGATCTCTACTCTATGAAGGGAATATATTTATCAAATTTAAAGTCGGTGCGTCTAATAGTTTAAAAATGGAATTAATTATCTATAACGCCCCCTATGCCCCCTCAACGCCACTTGGGGGCCAATTTTCACCAAACTCATTTTGTAACGGATCTCTACTCCATGAAAAGAATCTGCTTACCTAATTTCAAGATTGCACGTCGAGTAGTTTAAAAATTTAAACAATTATTTATAACGCCCCTTAACCCTTAACGCCCCTTGCGGATCGAATTTTGCAAAATCCGTTCTTAGTTGATCTCTAAGAAATATGTCTACCAAACTTCAAGTATGTAGGTTGAATAGTACTGGATACATCGTGATTAGTCAGTCAGTCAGTCACTTTTCTTCTTTATATATATAGTTTTTGGATATTTCTTCGGAGCACCTAGAACCACAACTCTGATTTTTAAATAAAAAATTAAAAATCTTCCCTGGGATAAACCTAATAATTTCCCAAATTTTCATTGCGATTGGATGCATGATTTTTGAATATAACGAGTACAGACAGACAGACACACATTCATTTTTATATATATAGACTAAGCTTATAATTTTCCCTTCACTAGAACAAACACTACAGGTGTTTCAGTATAAGCAGGTACGATTACTTTACGCACGATGTCATACTTTAAAACGCGTTTTACTGGAAATGTGCTCTTCTTTTTAAATGCTCAAACGAGCACAGCAATTGCTCAAAAAGTTTTAAAAATAATTAAATGAAATTTTTGTTGTGTATGTTATGCATAATGGTAGAAGTGTTTTAACCATCAGATTTATCAATCCTTGTTTCTTACAAAATTTACAGTCCCTTACAGTATGTTATTTTACGAAATTGCTTAAAATAACAGTGATTATATTATCACTGTTATTTTAAGCAATTTCGTAAAATAACTAAGATAGAATGCTCTAGTTTTTGTAAAAATTAAAATATCTCTTATCCTGAAGGTCCTTTCAAAAATGAATAACATAACAAGACATCAAAATTCAAAAATTGAAAATTTCTTCATAAGCCTTTGGTACAGAATGGGCCCGTTTATGTTATTATTTTTTGTCAATTTTTGACCACTCTTTTCCGATTTCAGTATTGATAAATTAGATTTATGTTCTTAATTTTAGCATATTTTTTTCTTAAAATGTACTAAACAAATATAAAAGCCACAAAAAACTCATATGTTATTTTTTTAAAGTTGTCGCAAGTAGTCGGAAACCTTGAATAAATAAAAGAAAAAAGGTAAGAGAGAGCACGAGAGTAAAGAGACAGAGAGACTAGTACGATTTAAGCAAAAAATTTTAATTGATGGATTTTCAAAACTTTTTTGGTTGCCTCATATGTGTGTATATTATGTAAAACAGATTTTTTTACTCAAAATTTCATAAAAAGCTGGTCATTTAGTTTTTTTTTTTAACAAAATTGTTAAATGTGATTTTAAAATGCTACTCCTTTAAAAATTTAAGTACATATATATGAAATTTGATTTACTAGTACGCCAAGCTATATATAACAAAAGTTACAATGGGTTTTGGGATAACATGTTTGGTATTCGTATAATGCTTCTTTTTATGAATGATTATTGAAAATTCTCTAAAAAATGTATAAATCTTCAGTTCAATTATTTTTTTTAAAAAAATAAGTTATTGCTTTGATTTAAACATGTATACCGACTTTTGTTACATGTACTATTAGCAATAGGTAAAAAAAAATTAAAAACATTAGATGCAATAGAAATAAAAAGCTTTAGCATTTAATGAAGACAAACTTGATTTTAGCTTTCTGAGAAGTTGAGTTTCTGAGAGTTTGAAGTTTTGATTTGCCAAAGGGATGTGAATAAAAACGAACGTAAAAGCTATCATAATTCTAAATTTTTTAAGTTTCGAACTTTCATATTTTTTGGGGATATAGAAAAGTATATAAGCAATAATTTAGGCTAAAAAAATTAGATTTAATTTTATAACCGATTTTTGTCAATTGAATCGTAATGTGTCCCCTTAATCACAAAAACATTTTCTGCAATGCTAGAATAGACCAAATATGAGACGATATATTTTATGTCAAAATAGTTTTACACAAACAATATTATTTTTTTGTGTCAGAAACTTTTTTTATAATTCCTTAACTGTCACTGGCGAAAAGAAATATATTTTGGCAAGACGTATTTATATGTCAGGGTTCAGTTTTGCTGAACCAGTGCTACATTTCTCCTGACGTATAAACACGTTTTTCCGAAGTACGATTCTTCTGTTTGCGTTGCCATCAGTGAAACTACTCCGGAGGCCTTAGAATGCAATAAATGAACTTAGCAGTTTTTGCGAAGCATTTAACTTGTTTCAGGGAAGGACTCGATAACAACAAGGGATTAAATTAATTTTTTACTTGAAATTTTTAAAGTATCATATATGTGACAAACAAAGATATTACTTTTGTCAAAAAATTTTATATTTACAGCAAAATACATTCAAATGTATTTCGTTAAATTACAGTTTTTCAATCAATTACTTATTTCATAAATCATTGTAAATTATTTTTCATTTTATGAAATATTTAACTTTTTGTGTAACGTTTTTAGTAATGCTGATGGCGCAAAGTAACAATGGAATGAATTATATCTATGCAGTTTGTTACCCTGTTAAATGTTAAGAAACATTTCTAAATGCCATAATAAAATATAATCCTTCAACAATTATTAATTTGGTTTTAAAATGATATTTTCTTAAGGGGACACAATACGATTTAATAGCCAAAAATTGGTGAAAAAATCAAATCTAATTTTTTAAGTCTATATTATCTTTTATATACGCTTCTACAAAACTCACAAAATTTTAAAGCTTTAAATTGAAAAAAAACACAGAGTTGGGATAACTATTACGTTATTTTTTATTCAAATCACAATGGCAAGACATACATCACGCACGCCTGTGGCGCCACCTCAAAGCGCTATTTAAGGCTTGGAGATTCAAAAAACGATCAGTTATGTCTCGTAGAAAACAGAGATCAGCTTTTGATCAAGTATCCGAGTTCGGCAGAGGAAGGATAGTGGTCTAGCGAGATTGCGGATTATCTTTCAGGGAAATCGGTAGTCGCGCGCACGCGTGTTGGACGAAACCAAACAACTGTAATGCGGATATGTGACTGTTGGATGCAGGAGGGTACGAAGGACCGACGTGATCGATCGCATCCACCTCAATGCACCACTTCACGAGAGGACAGGCAAATTGTGCTCATGGCAGTGACGGATCGCTCAGTCACATCACAAACCATAGCACAGCCAATTGAGTCTGTAACGCATCATTCAGTGTCTGCGCGTACCATTAGACGCCGTTCACAGGAGAGTGGTCTGTCCGCAAGCCGTCCATTGCTTGGTCTACCCTTGACACAGAACCACAGACGTCTCCGCCGCCAATATTGCGATTAAAGAAGGATGTGGGTGGCAGAATGGAATGAAGTTGTCTTTACTGACGAGTCACGCATCTGTCCGCAACACCACGATGGTCGGATTCTAGTCTGGAGACACCGTGGAGAGAGGATGCTGAAGAGCTTCGTTATGCACCGCCACACTGGTCCTGCACCGGGTATTATGCTATGGGGCGGTATTGGATATCACTCTCGCACTCCTCTAAAACGCATTGCCGGTACTTTAACAGCCAGAGCTACATCTACGAGGTATTAGAGCCAGTTGTCCTTCTTTACCTTCAGGGCTTGGCCACAGCCATATTTCAACAGGATAATGTGCGACCACACGTTGCATGTATTGTCCAAAGGTTCTTCGTCACTCACCAGATTGAATTGCTTCCATGGCCGGCTCGCTCTCCGAATCTTGCGCCGATAGAATACATGTGGTCCATGGTTGTTCAACGATTTAACCAGATTACACCCCCAGCTGTCACACCAGATCAACTTTGGCAACGTGTGGAAGCTGCTGGGTCTGCTGTACCCAAATAACATATCCAAAGTCTTTTTTGAATCAATGCCGAGGCGTGTGGCAGCGTTGATCTCCAACAATGGTGGCTAATCTGGCTACTGATTCTGGCAGGAACCGCACTTCACAGAAGTCTGTAAATTTAATCATTTGATACTTGGTCAACATGTTATCTACAAAATAATTTTTGTTTTGCTCTCTCTTGTCTTTCATGGTTTTGAATTTACGGTGGCCAGCAGTGTAGTTGGTCTTCATTCAAAATGCTAAGGCATTTTTGATATTATGCCAAATACTTGCAGAATTTTTTGACTTGTTGCTAATACTAAATGAAATAAAATTTGTTATACATTTTTCAATCGAATCAATACTTATTTTTTAAAGAATAAATTAATTTAGAATTTACGCATTTTTAAGGAATTTTAAATAAGCTTTCATAAAAAGAAGTATTCTAAGAATACCAATCATGTTATGACAATACCCATACCAACATTTAATATACTTAGTTTGACGTACTTGTAAATCAAATTTTATATATGTACGCCAATTTTTGTAGGAGCAGCATTTTAAAATCACTTCATAAGTTCAAAGTGTTTCTCTCAAAAAATAAATGGTTATCTTTTTGTGAAGTTTAGGGCACAAAATCTGTTTTACATTGTACATACACATAGAAAGCAACCAAAAAAATTACACAATCATTAAATTAAAGAAATTCTGTAAATCTTACTATGTCCACTTAAAATATTTTGGTTGAAATTACTAACCCATCCATGTAATAAAACAATTTCCTGCAGGATATCAGCTACATTATTAAAGAAAAAAAATAAGAACATTTTTTTTTAGTCATGAAAAGGTGAGTTTGAAAAGTGAAAGGTTTTAAGACAACGAAGAAATTCCACCGGAAACGCTTGTTTTCAATGTATTCTTTTGAAAATATTCGTCAAAAGGCTTTGTACCCGAGGGCGAAATAGATATAAAGTGTTTCTTTTTCTAAACTCATCTCCAGAAATGATGTTTCGATTTGAGGTAGCTTCTTCGCATCAAATCTCAAATAGAGAAGAAAGCTGGATTTTCATAAAATGACACCTTATAAAATATGTAGCTAAGCCTCCGGAAGCACTTAGAGTAAGGAATTTAAAATTATATGATTTTTTTTTCAAAGTGAAACAACTAAATGTTAAGATTTTGTCATCTTTTTAATAGAAATTGACTATCTTCTATAGCATTAAGATTGAAAACATCCTGTCCCACATCGCTTACAAAAGTAATCATCCATTTTGTCTTGTAATTTAATATTTTATAAAGCATTTACTTATTTGAACAAAAATAAATTAAAACTCAACTCCTCTAAAAGTAATGGGAGTTAATGTGTACGTTTCCAAAGATCGTAAATGCATTCGTGATCTATAAGTTTATAATTAGTCTAACTTAATCTAATTCATTCTCGTTCAAAATAAAATAAAAAGTATTGAGATCCTGCTAACATGTATGCTTACGAAAAGAAATGAAACCATTTACTCATCGAAAAATAAAACAAAAAAAATTTAGGATATTCTTTTGGACCAAAAAAATGCATGTGCTTTTCCATTAGCAATAATACATATTCTAACTATTCATTGGAATATAGCTATTATAGTTATTTTTTAGAGTAGCCATAGTTAATTGTTTCTGAAAATCATTCAAACTATTTTTTACATCGGTCCGAATGGAATACCATGATAGGGTTTGGAAAGATTATTTTACATCGTTGCTTGGACAGTTAATTAATACTTTTATTACAATTTGTCTCATATTACCCAAACAATTAGTGAAAAATATTTTTATATTACTAAGAAATAGATCATTTACGCTGTAAATGCCCCCTTAAATTACGCTTATCGAACTGCCACCTTAAGAATCAAATTGCCTCAGGTTGAGGAACACTGGTCTAGAATATATCGGAAACTACGTATATAGTTTTTCATTTAAGTTTCTTCGGAGTCTGTAGAGTTGTTCCTCTAGTTAGGTTCCGGGCATTGTCTTCCTTCACTATGAACCATACCCATTTTATTGCAAAATGCAGGTTATTTGGTCAATAAAATCTGCTTTAATTTATCTAATTGTTGACATTAAATGTCAAAGGTTAAAATTTGGCGGCTATCAAAAAGCTAAATTATCTATTCCATATCTCATTAAAAACGGAGCAAAATTGATTAGTTTTATTATATTACTTTATATATATATATATATATATATATTAGCTTTATATATATTCAAAGCTTTATATGAATTAATTGAACACTGATTTTAAATTTGTATTTATCGTGAGCACAACCTACTTGAAGTCGCTCCTACAACATATTGCTTTCTTAAGGCTGTGGGGGGGGGGGCATAGAATCACCAGAAACTTCCATAATAACTATTACTTTATTACTATTCAAACAGACTAATCAACCACAAGTGAAACTATAAGAAGAGACCCTCGGAGTGTTATACAAAGAGAGCAATCTTTTTTAAGTGAAAAACATCTAAGTAAAGAAGCGCAAGTGATCTGTTTAATTTAATCTAGTACAATCTATCTTAGATACTTAAACCTTAATCCACTTATTTATTATAGTGATAAACTCCTTCCTAAACTCACGTTGTGATAATGAAATAAATCTCACTTACGAATCATCGCAACAGTTCTCCTACTCCTTCTATATTACATTTACAAAACCTTGACTTTATATAGCCAAACTAATTTAAATATCAAGGTTTCTTCTTGAGGGATGACTGTGAATTAACACGAAAGCTAGCTGCAAAGTTTCCCCAAGAGGATTAATGATAAGGTCACGTATAGATCCGTCACAATATAAAGGAGAAAAGTGAATCAATCATTCATTCACTCAATCACCTCGATATCTACCGACTAAATTTAGGTATAGGCATGTTCCTTTCATAGAGTAGAGACCAGCTAAGAAAGCAAGTTTTGCGAAATAACAACCCCAAGGGTCGTTAAGGGGAAATAAGTGGCGTTACAAATAATTATTTCGATTTTTAAACTACTAGTTGTACAGTCTTGGAATTTGGTAAGCAGATTTCTTTCATAGAATATACATCCGCTACATAATGGTTTTTCAAAAAAATCGACCTCCAAGAGGCGTGCGGGGGCTTAAGAGACGTTATAATTATTTCCATTTTTAAACTCTAAAGCGTACAGTCCTGAAATTTTTTAAACAGCCTCTTTTCTGGAGTAGAGATCCATTAAAAATGGTTGCTGTGAATGTCGACCCTCATGTGGCATTGCGGGGTGTTACAGATAATTTTTCCGCTTTTAAATTTCTTAGATGTATAGTTCTGAAATTTGGTACGCAGATTTCTTTTATAGACATCCAGTACAAAATAATTTTTTTGGAAGTTACCCTCAAGTGTCATTGCTGGATTTAGGGGTGTTGTGCAAATTATTTTTCCAGTTTTTAATAGATTAAAAATGGAAAAACTTAGAGCACTCTTAAGCCTTCACAACGCCATTTGTGGGTCGATTTTCACAAAACCAATTTTTACTGGATCTCTACTCTTTGAAGAAATCTGCTTTCTAAATTTCAAAACTATATGTCTGTCTAAAAATGGAAATAATTATTGCGTTCCTTAAGTTAACGTAACGCCATTTAAGGGACGATTTTCAAGAAACCCTTTTTGTAGCGGATTTCTATTCCATGAAAGGAATCTGCTAAAAGTATCTACGTCTAAGAGGTAAAAACTGGAAATAATTATTTGTAACGCTCCTTAAGCTTCCGCAAAGTTTCTTGGGAATCTCTTTTCACAAAAGCATTTTGTAGCGGTGTCTAATCCACAACAGAAATCTGAGTATTAAATTTCAAGCCTAAGAGTTTAATCTTGTAGAATGGACTGTGTCTGTTAAATTTTCTGAATAAAATTTTTGTTTATCTATCTCATTAGTAATATTTGAAAGTTTGTTTACAATTTTAAAGGAACCATTAAAAAAACAGCTTTATACATGAAAAAAGAAAGAAAAATATAAATTTTCAAAATTACAAAATGCCGTAACTATTTTAAAGGAATTTTACCATATTCCGTTTTTGTTTATAAATAAGAAGAGCTAATATTTACGTACATCCAGCAATTTGTCTTCAAGCACATGCGCTAAGCACTTTAAGTTTTCGAATTTCGAGGTGAATTTTTCTCTCTGCAAAAAAAAAAAAGTATTGTTTCAGAGTTAATTTTTTAAGGTTTTATTTTTATAGCTTAATTTTTAAGTCGAAGTTTCCAAATTTTACACATCCATTGCAAACAAAGATAATTATAATACTCTAAGGAAAATACTTTATTAATAGATTCTTGTTAAAAGTGTATCAGATGAAAAACACACAAACTTTAAAAGAACATTAATTTTTAAGCTTTTTTTACATTTATTGCATAAGAAAAGAATAACATTTGTCTACACATGGAAAAAAAATTTCGTGCGATTACCTTAAAAAATGGTGAAGTTAGTAAATGTTTAATTAAATTTTGAGTTTTTTTTTAAAAAAAATTGTAAAAAAAGGATTTGGTATTTTAATTTTTAAATGAGATTCTCAAAGAGCAAAGCCTGAACTAATTCATTGTAGAATACCGATTCATTAACGCGAAAAGAAATTCATACAGAAGGACGTAGAAATCATTTTCCTAAAAACGCATCAATTTTGACTCATTTTAGAAAAAAATCGTAAAAAATATAAAATATAGCTATTTTGTAAAAGAAAAAATATATATTCCTTATCGTGGCGAAATAAATGATCTTTACGATTTTGTAAATATTTTTTTGTTTGAGTTTTTACAGTGTGATAAGATCGCTGCTTAAATATCGTCCGGCTACCAAAAAAGTTTTACCCCCCCCCCCGTCACCCCGGTCCTTCACTGGCGTCGCATCGTATTAGCGGAATAAACAACACGCAGGGATAATACAATTATGCTTCTTAAGTTTTTTAATTACATCTTTTCAACTAATTGCAATATTGAAATATAATTGGCCAAAACGGCTTTCACGGATGATTTCCGATCTTTTGGTACCTTTAGCAAGTTTCTGCGTGGCACGGTCCGTGAAAAGATGGACATATACATAAATAGATACGTTGGTTTACCTATGAATTTTAACAGTGTAGATTTATAAAATGAAGTTGAATATATGTAGAAATGCACATCAAGCTCGTCTTATTTAAATTAAAACGAATTACTGAAAATTTTGCATTTTAGTCAGTTCATCATCTCTTCAAAGTCTTACTGGTTTTCTTATTATTTTATTTTAAATATTAAATTATGTAATTTAACATTGACCTAATGTTTAGAAATAAAATCAAATACTCAAAAAAATATCAATATTTTAACTACTCGATTTGGTTATACAAAAATTTATTTTTTAAGAAAGGATATTTCATCAGGATAGTAGTTGAAAAAATGGTAACTCTACAGTATATTCCAAAGATTATTAATACTCGTGTATGAACCAAACTTTAGTTTTTAATATGTACTTAAATTAGAATAAACATAATTCTAACGGTACTTGTTTAGTGCTTATATTAAGTAGCTTTAAGAAGTGCTTTTTAGAATAACTTGATTTTAAAACGCAGTCCTATTAAAATATCTGAGGGAAACTTAACTTATATCTTATTTTTCTCAGTAATTAATTACAGTAGATAGGTTGGAACGGGCTCTCTATTCACGTTTCTTACTAACCATTTGGGGAAATGGTTAGTAATTTCTTTTGTATGATTACAGAATCGCTTTTTGTGGAGGAACCGTGATTTTATGCTAACGTCAATTAGCATAAAGTGTCTGTATGCTATTTTAAGTCAAGTGAAAAGAGAAAGGTAGTCATTCTTCATCAAGCATACGCTGTAGTTTGGATGTTAGAGTTATAATAATTTAAACTGTCGGATTTTAAGTAAGAATAACGCATATGTGTCACAGAAATACATATTTTGTCAAATCAAAAGAGTAGAATTTTGTTGGATCTGACCGTCAACGATATGATATCCAATTAATTGATGTAGTTATTTAGGTTAGTAATTGAGCTGAGATGCTCCCTTCACACAAACAACATTTTGATATAAATTTGAAAATCATGTAAATGTGTTGATTTTATTAAAATGTTTTTTGATTATGTGCATCGAAATTCTTCAACAACCTTAAGGTCGCAACAAGCTAGTGCTTCAGATGTAGCAGGCAGTACTTCAGGTTTAAGGTGATTGTACTATTCGGACTGCACAAGTCGTCGATGAAATGTGAAAAACACAGGTAAATAGACAGAAGCTGTCAACTTTCGGCTAGAAGAGGGCATGTTGTTGAGCAAATCATAAGAAAAAACCTGAATCTAACCATACCGTTATTAACCATAGTAGTCCAATAGAAGCTAAAAGCCCTGAATTTAACATCCGCTCACTACGAATCAAGATGATTGGCATACATCTACATGGGATTGGATGAAGAACCGTTATGATACTAATGTTATAAGACATCGCTTTAAAGGAGCAGAAGATTTTATTTCTTCTGACAGACAAGACGTCGTAAACTTTGCCCATGGTTGTCCAAAGTTGTAGCATTCATTGGTATACTATTACGAAGATTGCGAGTGATGTTACTAGGATTTGGAAATCGAGGTTATATAAGCCAAGATTGGTACAAATCGAATGAAAAGCTCCGGATAGTTAATGAACCTAGAACCGTCTCTATTGACAAAAATATAACCAGGGTGTGAAATTCTTAAAGATGAATCAAAATTACGAAAATTACAAGCGATTTGTTTGCTTCTCTTTTTTATTTCTTGGTGTCGGGAAATGTTGTTTGGTGGACAAGGTGAGAATACGGGGATTCTGAAAATATTATATGAACTGGAGTAATTTTAACAAAAAATATAAATGTATGTAAGCGAATCAAATGGTGCAGAGCCTGTATTTCATAATAAAACTGTAGAAGGTGCTTACCTGCCAGTATAAGGATAATGCTAGTACCATCGCCGCCAAACATTTCACGGAGATTTCTGTTTTATGTAAAAATGTATTTATAGTGTTATCAATATTGTGGGAATACTAACTGTACAACTATAGATTTATGCGAATGTGTAAATTATTTACTGTTAACAGGAAATATAGGGAAGTTAAGAAGTAATTCCACACAGAATGAAGTAGAATTTACTACGAAAAAGAACCTGCCTGTTAATTGTGTAAAATACATAACTTTAAAACGCGATTAATAGTATAAAGCTATTTTATTGATGCAAATAAGGTATAAAAAAACATCATAAAATCAGTAAGTGTCAACATAAAAAGACAATGAGTTTATTGGGAAAAAGGTAGTGGTTATGTTATCATTGTTTATAACATGCTTAATATATTAATTTTTTACTGATATAATTTACATAAATACTTCAAATTACGATAAAATTAAACATATTTTTCCGAAAGATAAAGGATAAAGTAAATATATTTTAATTTTATGAGGAGAAGGTAATGACTCAATTAAGAGAAACAAGATGCTTTTTTCACTTAATTTTTTTGAGCACCTAACGAAATCTTTTGTGTGAATTTTCTGAATATTTCTCATTTAAAAAAAAAGACTTTCTTTTGAACATTAGAAAGAAGAAAAAAATGGACTACTTTTTGCACTGATTGCAATATACCAAAGTTAAGCATCGTTTAATTTTTTTCTGTAAAAAAAGACAAACCTATTTTATTCTTTTCGAAAACAAAAACAAAAAAATAATTTACAAGAAAAAGGTAATATTTCTTTCAAAATATTTCTCGGAAAAGGAAAAGAAAGAAAGTAAAGAAAAGGAAAGAAAGTTGTTTTATTTTTCTTTTCTTCTTTTCCTTACGACGGGCGTAAATATATTCATGCTTTAAACAGGTTTTCTTTTTAAAAAATTGAATTGAAAAAAGTAATACCATCAATCATTGATGCTAAACATAATAAATACTTATAAATTTCCAAGGAAATAATACAGACTATGTGCTCATTTTGATGGAGCAACAGCAAATATATATATTACACAATTACAGGCTAACTGCGTTGAAAAATTACTTTCTAAAACTGAATGCAATAATCTAAATTGAAAGTGACACAGTTAGATTTACTCTAAAAAAAGCACTTATTTTGGTATTTGCTTACATACGGATAGAATTCAAAATTATATACTTAATTCTTTTTTATAAACCACCACACATTTAACACAGCTATAAAGGCAAAGAACTCTCTCTCTCTCTACTCTCTCTCTCTCTCTCTCTACTCTCTCTCTCTACTCTCTCTCTCTCTCTCTCTCTCTACTTCTTTCTCTCTTCTCTCTCTCTCTCTCTTCTCTCTCTCTCTCTCTACTCTCTCTCTCTCTCTAAAATCTGAAATATATTTAGATTTTAGTTTTATTTAGATTCTAATCAGATTCTAGTTATTCTCAGCAGATACGGTTGGTAAAACAAATTTCCATACGTAATATCGCCCATTTATTTGACCTTGATTACAGTGTTATTGGATTCAGAGCAGAGATGAGACGTACTAAAATCGGTGTGTCTAAGTGTTTCGTTACATATCACTTGCATATCTGCTCATAAATAAAAATTTCATTCGATTTTCAAGCCTTATGCAGAGCAGACACCCTTAAATGATGATTCATAGAAAAGGCCTAGACCAGCGATACTCAACCTGCTCCCCACCGAGCCTTTTTATGTGGCCCTTTCTGTGCGCATTGCTCAAAATAATTTACTTAATTAAGAACAATATATTAAAAATTTGGTGTCAAGAAATGAAATGTATCAACTTTGCTATCATTTCAAGACGATTGGGATGTTGACTATTGTGTAGTGAAAAACAAATATGGATCAATAATTGTTTGATTTGTCACGAAAAATTAATCACGAAGTATTTAAAAAAATACTAATAAACAGGAATCATTCAATGACACTTTTCCTCGAACCTTATTAATAACTAGATACCTTATTAATTTTTTTTTATTTAAAGGGAGGAAGTAAAATTGGATGTTCAAGAAATCAATTTTCAAAAAGCATTTTTAAAAGATTTATGTAAGATAATTGGGACAGTTATTTGCTAAACGCTTAGAAATCTTACAGCAGTAACGCTTTCTCTGAGCTATACAAAAATTAAAAGTCATTTGAGAGCTTTTTTATAAAATAAAAGAGCAAATATAATTCCATTAATTTCAATTTGAATTTAATTGATGGCTTGATTTTTTAGATTGTATAATAAAATAACACTTCAAAGTATAACTACCATAATAGCGAGTTAAGTCATAATTTTTAACCATGGTTGAATGATGTGGGCAGCACCTGAGCAGGAAATGCCCTCTCCTTACAATTTATGATAGAAAAAAATTATTTTAATATATAAATTAAATTATTTTTATTCCAAGAAAGAAACATTTATTTTCTTAAATAATGAAACATTGATTCCCAAGTAAGTGTAGCTTAGATACAAGTATAAATAAACAGCGTTTAAAATGAAATAAAAGAAGTAACTGCATATAAAAATTTGATGTGTTCCTTCTTTCAGGCTTTAAATAAATTTTTATGATTTCTTTGGTGAGTTATAAGACCAATTGTATGCTAACGAAAGCTGTTCGCAATGTACCTCACTAGTTTTAACCAATTTTAGAGACAAGGATGAAAATTGAGATGGCACCACACACTTTAAACAAATGTGTGCCAACGTGAATATTTTGAGAATTAACAAATTAAACGTGTATCAAACCCCCTATAAGGTAAATCATTAGTGACACAAGGGCTTAAACACATGACACAGCCCAAAAGAACGCTGGGTCAATAATTCCCTCCCATGATAATTCGAGTTCCATAATGACTGCGCAAATATAAAATTTAATATTTATTGTTTAATTTTAGTACTCATTTTACCTATAAAGCATGTGAAATAAATCTAATTGATTTTTGAAACGTAAAGCTTATAGCCAAAAAAGAAACTAATGCTTTTGCAAATGAATTACAACGCAATATTTCACACAAAACAACTGATTTCCAAATTATCGCCTTCAGATTATGAAATAAAAGGTTTGTATATATGTATATATATATATATATATATATACATTGGTGTCCAAAAGTTAAGTCCATACTTGCTATGACATGATGAATGAGTTGTGGGTTCAAACGGTTCCAAGCTTCTTGGAGAGCTCTCTTCAGTTCTGTAACGGAGCTTGGTGAGTGCGAAAGGGCTGCAATTTGTCTCCCGAGCATATCCCATACATGCTCGATAGGATTTAAATCAGGGGAGTTAGCAGGCCACGACATGCACTGGATGTTTTTCGTTTCAAGGAAGTCACCAACCAGCACCGCTCGGTTTCATGGCACATTATCATCTATGAGTATGAAGTCAGGACCAACAGCACCTCGAAACAAGCGAACATAAAGATCAAGAACATCGTCTCTGTATCTTTGAGCAGTCACAGACCCCGTGTCAAAGAAATGGAGGTCTGTGCAGCCGTTCCTCATGATGCCTGCCCATACCATTACTCCCTTTGATGGAAAATGATGGCTTTTCGTTATGTTTTTTGGTTCAAAACGTGTTCCACGTTCTCTCCATATCGTTACCCGCCGAGACTAAACCGGGACTCGTCACTGAACATCACATTGGCCCACTCTCCCACACTCCAATGTTGATATTTCAAACTCCAGTTCAAACCAGCGCGTTTATGCGCAAACGTGAGGGGAATGCAAACTGCTGGTCTCCTGGCATACAGGCCAGCATGATTGAGTCTCCTGTAAACACTTTGTCTCGAAATTCATATTCCTGTGGCGACTGTGAGCGCCGAACCCAGTGCTCTGGCAGTACTGTTTCTCTGACGTCGCGCACTTATTACCAGATATCAGTCCTGGCAAGGGGTTATGACTCTTGCTCGACCTGATACTGGTTGTCGGGTAACATCTCTCGTTCTTTGAAACCTCTGCCACAGTCTTAAGATCACAGACTGGTCCACACTCAGAATTCGAGGCACCTCGGTTTGTGATCGTGTGGATTCCAGTATTCCAAGTATTCTTCTTTTCGTAAACATGTCCAATGGGCGTCTTTGTGCCATCGCTCACCTTGTTTGATGGTTAACAACGTTCCTTCGCACAGCAGTTGCATGAAATTTGTGTGAACTGCCTATGTTGCGTGAATCGGTTTCTCCGCGTTCCAACATGCGCCGGTTTTTCGCGCAGGATCTAGTCAACAGAAAAAATTTGCATTGTCCCAATGTTTCTTCTTCACCCAATTAATATCCGCAAGAAATGTGGAATAATTTTACGAATATTTACTCCATGTTCTTCGCATTTTACTATTTATGCTTAACTTTTGGACTCCAGTGTATACAGGGTGTCCAGCCTTAATATGACCCAGTAGCTAATTCCCTAACCGTTCGGTTTAGATATCCACTTCCAATTTGAAAAATGTTTTAAAGAAGGTAAAGCATGTTTTCGAACCAAAAAACCCATTTACAAAAAAATTATAAAAATTAAATTTTTATACGGTCCTCAGGTTTTATTACTTGTGTTTAGAAAAAGACGCAGTACACAAAAACAAATTTAACACAAAAGTTTCATTTTATTACGATAAAAACTGACCAAGTTATGACTACATAAATTTGAAGCATCTGAGTTACTCAGAAAAGGGGGTCGAATATAAATTGAGTTTAGACAACAGTAATTCACTATCTACAGAACGAGCAAAAGAAAAACATCATAGTAATATTAAAACATCGTAGTAAACATCATAGATTGACAATTTGTATTGCGGTATGGCAAACAATAAAAAATAAATTAAAGAAATACAACTTGTACGGAAAAGATTAAAACAGCTTGTTTTAACAAATAGCAGCAAAATAATACAGTATTTGCCGTTGAAATTATAGCATAATGTGGAATGATGCGCCAATCATGAAACAGGGGCTTTATTATATCAGAATGACCAAATTAACTTAAATAATGGTGAAGGCACGAGGTGTGGCACGAGACAAGGGAATACGTTTATGACAACTCCCAGTTTTACACTTGCGTTGAGCAGGACGGGAAATTGTACAATAAGATGGATGTCTTCGAGTGGGAAATTTAATGGCATAACGTCTTGCCATCTCTCTCTTATTCCGATTACACTGCAATTAAAGCAGTATCATTTTGCAGTATTCTTCATTTGTTTATATCTCGTTCTCCCGTACAAGAATTCGTAATATTAGAATATGACTGTATGCAATTGCAAGCGACTACACAACAAATTTCTAACGTTCGTCATGGTCAGCAAAAACGAAGCAAATCAGACTAAAGCCGCAGCATATAGGTCTATTTTCTTTTAACTTCTTTTAAAATGTTTTCTTCATCCAAAATATTTTATTTTTTCTATGTTTTACACGTACGCAGAATATATTTTGTTTCTTAAGTACTCAATTGTTGTATTGTTAACGTATGCTTTTAAATTTAAAATCTATTTACATAAAAGTGACGTGCAAGAGCGAAAGTTTCCTGGCAGAGTTACTAGTAATTTCACTTTGGAGACGGCCCCTTACTAGCCTTTTGAAAATGAACGAGAAAATGGATAAAATATATGATTTTCAAAGTTACATAACGCGGCCAGTTTTTATCGTAATAAAAGGAAATTTGATGTGTTAACTTTGTTTTTGTGTACTGCATTTTTCCTAAATATAAGTGATAGGACCTGGGGACCGTATAAAAATATAATTTTTGTAATTTTTTTCTAAATGAGGTTTTTTTGTTCGAAAAGCACGTAAAAACATTCTTTACCTGTTTTAAAACATTTTTCAAATTGGAAGTGCATATCTAAACCGAATGATTCGGGAATTAGATATTGGGTCACATTAAGGCTGGACGCCCTGTATATATATATGTGTGTGTGTGTGTGTATGTATACATATATATTGAAGACATTTACAGAATATATCAAAAACAAAAAGTAGAAAATAAGAAATAACGTAATAAAAATATAAAAGAAAAACATAAAGATCAAATCTATAAAAAAATACAAAAAATAGAAAAAAGAACCTAGCGAGTCAACACGCAATTTTAGACTTACGACCGAATAAGTGGGGTTAAACTAGTTTGGAGGCACCAACTTTCCCACTTTGCAATTCGGTAGGAAAAACCAAAATAAAATAAATAGAAATTCAAAGTATAAAACACTCACAGAAAGTATAAGAAGACAGATTCTTTGGCTAAAGGCCTCTCGGCAAAATTAAATTCTAGTACAATTTTGCATTGTAATTTGCCTCCATTTGCCCAGAGAGGTGACTGAGCGTCGAAATTTCATTGAAAGCATTTGATATCCTCCTATATGGTGCCATACTAAAAAGTGATACCATCTCACGGGGATTGTAATAGGTTTGCAAAAACGATTATCAATCGGCAGTCCAATTTGAGAGGGGGGAAAAGTTTCTTTCACTTAACACAATAAAAAAATGCTTTGTTTGAATATTTAACCAGTTAATGAAAATTGCCATTTGTCCTTTTTAAACATAGAATCATTAATGTTATATAAATGACGCAAAAATACGATTAAATATTGCTTAGATGAAATGGGTAATTTAAAATAACTTCTTTTTATTTATTTTGACAAGTAACTAATTAAATTAAACACAATTAATACCAGTTTTAAAAAAAGAAAACATCAGAAGTACTTTCAATATTTGCTTTGATTTTACAGATGACATAATACTGTGTTCCATTTAAATGATTTCTTAATATTATTAATACTTTTTATGTGTGTTTCTTAAATACGTCATTTTTATGAATTTTGCATTGACTTTTTAGCATTAACTCTTCATATAAAAAACAGCGAAATCGATGCTTAGTTTACTTGAACTCGCCTGAGGTATGGAAAAAATAAGAGTCTGAAATCCTATGTTGATTATTGCAAACCGAAGAAATAAGTTCATTTTATGCAATTAATGATGTGATATGCAAAAAATAGCATAAAAACTGTTAAGTGTAAATTAGCTGCTTTTTTTTATCACTTTTCTTTCATATTTACTTGTTCAAATGTTTGAAATAATAGAATAATAAATATTTTTTTTATGATAACTTTCTTAAATGTATGCTTAATCAATCGTTAAAACACGCAGACTACTTTTTTCTATAAAAAGAACTAAAAGCTAAATAATAAACTGTGACTGACCTTTTAATTTGACCCTTGTTTTAAGTTTGATTTTTTTCTTAATGATTTGATTGTAAATGAAAAATGTTATTTTTTTTTAAAGACAAACAATAAATAATTTATTTTTTCATTAAGTATAGTAACCTGCATAGCAGACTGAACAGAACTTAAATTGTTCTGATAAATTGATATGCAAATTATTGAGAAATGATGCTGGATACCTTCAGATGGCAGCAGTAATCCAATGAATTCTTTCGTCTACGGATGTTAAGCGATAATATATTGACACTTAAATTTAACTTATTTTTTATCAGTACTCAAATGCATTTGACTTGAACTGGTTACCGGAATTGTGGTTATTACAGATGGGCAACCAAATCATAAGCCTTATCATTTGATAAAAACGTTTGTCATTCTATCTGCTTGCATATAAACAATATAGATAGAGCTTCTGGTCATCTAATATAATGAGTCTAATAAGGAAACAGTCAATAAAAATTACTGAAAACCTTCTAGTGACCATGAAGATCGAGATGGATATCGTTGTATTTGTTTGCCCAGTGGTCATTTACCAAAAGTCATGGACATGTAGATGCATTTTTATTATAGATGTTGTAAGCATTGTTTTGTCCATTTGACGGGGTTGGCCAACATTCAGTCTGGTTTCCGACGTCTGGATTTTTCTTTAAGAGCAAAATTGCGAGGAATTATTTGTTTAGTCAAAAGGCGCAATTTAGCCGAAATCACCCTTGTGCCATTAGATCCTATATTCACTTTCTCATTTGTTCTATCATCAAAAGCGCTGTGATACAAAATTATTGACTTTGAATTTTATTATATTTTAAAACTATGGGATGGGTTTCTTTCATTGCCTAAATTTTTTAGCGTAAATTCTATTTAGAATTACGGATAATGGGCGTAGAGTCTTTATCATGATTTGAATATATAGAAACAATCATACCAAACGTATTATTGATATCTAATTTATCCATATAATTACCACAAAATGGCTTGTCCTTGTTACAATTTACGTTGAAGTTTGAATATTCAAAGCACCATCTCTAGACTATCTCATAGCAAACCTTTATTTGTTGTACAGGAGCTCCGAAACCTGTCTTTTGTCAAGTTGCAACTTGGATAAGAATTTTTTTCAAACAAATTTTCTCCGAATCAGTGAAAGGATATATCAAAGTATTTTTGATTTTGAAATACTTGAAAAAAGAAATGTATTTTCAGAACAGCTTCGAAACACTCATAAGAATCATAATTCAACTTGTGGTACCTTTTAAAACCTGGGTTGATTCCCTTCTTGGCTAATCTAAAGTTCAATGTACCATATTTTTTTTTCTTTTTTCCAAAATAGTGGTTTTGAAAATAACTCACTTTTTTTTACTATCCAACTATTATTGCAAGACACATCATAGCTACTTCCTTCGTTCTTTTTTTTTTACTTTGCAAAAGGGTTTTCAAGTGCAAACCGCCCTCCGAGAACATACTTGATTTATATACTAAACGAAATACATATACAAAATGGTACCGAGCGAAGAGCCTTCACCAAAATTCTTCAGAAAAGTAGGAAAAGAATATAAGATGATACAGTAAAAGTGCTTTAGATAAAAAAAGTCTGTGTGCTTAAGATGAAACGATGGAAGTGAGAACATCAAATTTTGTAATGATATTTCAGGCATTAGTTTGGTGAATAAAAACAAGGGTATTTTAGTATTATCATATAAAATTATTTATTCATATGTCTGTACTCATAAAATAATATATTTTGCAAAATATACAATCATATTTGTGAATTAATTGTATTTTAAGAAGAAAACAATAAGTTATACATATATATATATATATGGTAGCTGAAATAAGATGTAAATACTTTATAAATTCAAAATTATTTAAATATCTAAAAAAACCCGTTACGCATTGTTCAAGACTTCGTCGTGCTTTCACTTGAATCATTTGACATAATCAAATTGAATTTTGATTTTAAAAAATTAACTAATGTTTTGATTTGTCTTTTGAAAAATCTAAATTAAAATCCCCACTTAAAAGCATAACTAATTTGTTCAGAGAGCCGACCTGGCTTCAGTGTATAAACTAAATTTTTGTAAAGGAATTCGATAGTTTTCTCTACACTTTGATTTAGTGAAATATAAATACAAATATTAGAATTATTTGTCAATTTTCTGCTCGACGTGTATCTCAAAAATCTCAGAATTATCCTCGTATTTGCAATCGGACCATTCGAATTTTATATTATACACTCAATAACCCGCTATGGACATAAAACCTGATATTCTACATAAATATCATCTGATTTATTTTTAAATTCCCTAGGAATTGTCTTTTTTTCGAAGTTTGTGTCAAATGTCTATCTTTTGGGAAAATAATAAACTAACTACCCCTAAGCGCAAAAAAGGGAAGGCTGAGTATTAATCAAAACCAGGGGAAAACACCTAATTTTTGGTCACGTGATTTCTTTTTAGTGTTGTGGCGGTTTATTGAATCTTGACCGATGCTGTCCAAACACGATTTTCGAAAAAAGACGAAAAAATCCGAATGAGCGTTACTTTCTCGAACGTGAAGCTTCATTCAAGTTCACTCACTCTTCAACAAAATGCGCCTAAAGAAGTTATCACTTCAATAACAATGTAAATATGAAAGAAAAAAACACGAACACACAAATGCTGTCTGTCTAATGAGACAGGAGAGTCTTAAAAGAAAATAAGATACAGGGATTCCTATAAGAGAATGCAAAATTAGGGATGGGAGTAATGCTAGATAAAATAGCGTGAAAGTCAAATTATTTTTCTGTTATGTTTTAGAAAGAGAGCAAGAGTGACTGTCCTTACGTTGCATGCTATCCACTAAATAATATTTTCTTAAAAATATAACAAAATAAATTCAAAAATACATTTCATATATACCATGCCATAGGTCCCAAATGCCTGGATTGCACCTGGTATAAATAAATTGCAGAATATGTTGTGAAACAGAGCACTAGAGCTTAATTTATTCTAAAATATATCTAAATATTTCATTTTACTTGCATCTTCTGATTTATAAATACAAACATTGAAATATCTATGGTGTTTAAAGAAGGATATATCTCTCAAAGAAATATAAATTCGAAACCAATAACGTGCATGCGTGTATATGTATACAATTACGTGATATTTAACCGATATCACTGTATTAGTACTATTAACTGGACAAAAACAATAATATATAAAACCAATGACTGGTCCAGAAGTAAAAAAAAATTAATTCTTGTTAGCAATGAATAACTTAAACAAAATAGAACAGAACATCTTGTTGTATGATAGACTCATCTACGTTTACTTAGATATTTAAAAAAAAGGAGAAAGAAATAAATACATATAGCTGAACAGCTGCAAACATCCGTTGGAGTGCTGTTTTAGTTATTATACGTAATGAAGTGGTATTTGTTTTCTTTTTATTTCCCTGTTCTTGGTTATAATTTTGAAAATCAAACAATTATCATTTACAATATATAAATATAATAATTCCCAGTAATTTAATATTTGATAACTTTTAATTGTTTATGGTCCATCTCTCCAGGTCCCACTTTTTACAATAAACTAGCTAGTCGCCTAACGGCAACCTTTTCAATTAACTGCATCTATCCACCCACCTATATAGATCAATTGTTTCCCATTTTCTACATATACTGAGATTTCTGGAGATCCGCTCTCTTTTCTCGTTGTCTTTCGTCATGTAATCGGATGCAGCTTGTTTTGTGTCTTTTTGTCTGCTTCTTGTTATGTTGGAACGCTATATGTTAAATGTTCAATAAACTGTATTTATTATTATTACTGGACTGCCTCGCCAATGCCATCAAAAATAGTAATGATCATATTAAATAATTCCTGCCACACACAGGCCACGTCTTTATATATATATATATATAACTTGGAATTCAACACAAGAATTCTCTTTGGCTTTGAAAAAATAAAGAACTATTGAAATTTTATGGAAGTATTCTGCGCATAAATTTATAATTAATTATTTTAACAATACAATTGGGTTTATCTATAGTTTTGCATTTTTCCATACTATAAAACTCTATTTACAATTGTTTCGCTTTTGTTAATGTATTATAATTTTTAAAAATAAAAGCTTTATATAGAATGAAAGATTCATTTATTTTGTGACTTTTCATTATAAGATTATAAGATTTTATTTTATTTTCATGGAAAGTTAATCTCGATAAAAGCATTTATTATTCCAGATACGTATTCTATAATTAATACTTTCCGTGTCACACACACACACAGATATTATTGAATGACTTCGCATCCTTTAAAAGATAACTTTTTAAAAACATTCTTTGAAAATGAGTAAAATAATTAATTAAGAAAATTTGAAAACACTCCTTCTAAAATTATTGTTTAAATATTATTTTGCTTTTCAATTATGTGATGAGATTAATTTAATTAAAGTGCAATTCAAGTTCATAAAAATAATTAAAATCTTTCTTTTTCTAACAGCAATTTTTTTTTTGACACGGGAGAGCTTATTTGGATCAATAATAATTATTTCACTTAAACATCCATTAACAAGAGTGTTCAGAATAAGTACCATTACAAACAATATGGTTATTGAACAGCTCAAGTATCTTATATAAACGTACTTATTAAAAAAGTTTTCAAAAAGAAATATAATTTAAAGTATAAATATAAATATAGTTTTTTTTAATATTCTTATCTGCTTATTTTTTAATTTATTATTATGTTTAAAACTCTTTTGTAGAATCAAAATTAAACTAAAGTCATCATTTCTAGCAAGAAATTTAAAAAAAAAAGATTTACTGTATCTTCTAAACCCTTCTATTCTGTTATCAATGCGATGAGCTTTAAATTCCTGCTTACATCGAAAGATATATAAGAGTAGTATAGGAACATTCTGGATCATTTAATTATAAATATTTTGATTCCAGAATAGATTGTTTGAATGAGTAATAACAGAAAAAAAAGAAGTAATCTGTTGCATTTTTAAATATAAATAATATCACAACGTCCATGTGATATAAATCTGGTTCTTCATTCCTCATATTATTTATGTAACGTATATCTCCCACAGATCATAAAACAAATTTTCATTGTATGTATTTAAAAATGAACAAGTTCCATAAACCTCATATTCTATCAATCATATCAAAAAGTGTTCATGAAAAATAATAGTTTCTTCTTCATTTCATGATCACGTTTCTATTAAAATTGACTCCAAGGAAATATGTAATAATGTTATAGTAATTACTTAGCAAACAATATTATAGTGTTTATTTGATTTTTTTCATATTTTAGATGATATAATGTGAAAATTAAGCATTATTACTTATTGCTGAATTCATCAATAATACTTATCGCCAATATTTCAATGTTATTTGAGTATGAAGCTCTTTATGATTGCAAAATGTATGAAATATTTTTATTCTCATATCTTGAATTAACGACAAAAATATCATAAGTTATCTCTAAAATGGAAAAGAAACAAGAATTAAATCGCAATAAAAGATTATTTGTAAATAATGTATTTTTTGCTATTCACAGAACTTTGTATATAAACTTTAATTATTACTGAACTTTCAAATTCAATTTTTGATTTTCTTACAAAATAATATATGTATATTTAGAGTAAATCTTAAATCACGTTAGCATGAGGGGGGCACCAAAACAATATGACATTTAAAAATCGGCAAACTTTTTTTTTTGTGGAGATTAATTAACCATTCTTACCATTCAAGTAATTCTCTGCTAGCATGTGCGAAGGTACAGAATAATGGATAACTTATCTAACAGGAGTGTCCCTTCTATAAATTGTTGTGACAAAAATCCATCTGGGTGTCTGAAAAGGAAGATGTGTGGTCATATCAAAAATGTTTAAAGAATCGGATTAACAACTGTTTAGCTCTAAGGCGGGAGAGAAGAATACGGGGTCTCTTTTTAATAAATACAATGTGACTCATGTGGCCATTCTGCTCAGTCCATACATTAAACTTGCCAAGTACTATCGTAATGTGCTCGTCTAATGACAGGATGCTGCACCAGGGTTCCATCTGGCCAGGTGATATTTCATGATGATTCAGTTGACAGAGCTAAAATGATACTATTATAGCTATGCTCTCAACATTTTTTTTATCCAATGGGCTGAGTATTGGTATTTTTACCATTGGGGCAGACCTAGTACATCCCCATCACTCTATAGTGCGGTGCCGTATAGGAGGATATGAATCGCTGCAGGGGATTTTGGTTTCCTCCACAGAGTGAGGCACCTGAGCTCTGACGATGCGAACTTGATGCTCTCAACATAGTTACTTGCATATTTAAAACAACAAGAAACAATTTTAACTGCTTCTTTGGACTCAATCATGTCATCGATAAATCCAAAACTCCCACTTCCTTTTTCAGAGCTCCTTTTTTCAATGAAGTTTAAGTGGCGTGTGAAAGTAATGTTCTTACCTTTTCGCACTACATGAATTGTAAGTTGTATTTACTCGGGTTAAGTTAACTCTAAAACAAGCTTTAATCTGTTCCAATTTTCAGAATATCTCATTTTCAACGCATTTTAATTAAATAATATAAATTATATATTTTAGTCCATTATATACATTATGTACTTGCAAGTGTTAATTAACAAAAACGCATTATTTTTTTATGTTTTATTTAGTAGTATTTAAAATACTAAATGATCGAAACTAGCTATGTCCGCTATTTCTTTTTACTGACTTGAGGTAGAGTCAGTAGAAACAAATGTATTTCGTAAACTCTATATGTTCACTGATTTAGATTGTCTCCACGAGAGTAACCAATCAGTAAAGAAACTTGTATTTATATCCTCCATGCTGCCATGGCAACGCCAATGCCTGAAAGTTTTATGAATTCTTGTAGAGGATATTTATATTTTTATTTTCGTTCTTTTTTAGATCGACTACTTCTATGCGATTGAATCGAATTACCATCTACTCCCTAAGCAACCATTTTTTATTAAGCAGCACCACGCGGAACTTTTAAAGAAAGGTCTTCCGTAATAAAATATTCGCCAAGCACTTCTTTTCTTTCTTGTGTGGTATAGTGGAATTCTATTATATTTGCATCCAAAATTCATGGATTGGCTGCTTTAGAAGAAAGAAAAAGAACTGCATACATAGAACCGGAAAAAAAAATACAGAAAACAGTTATGACCTCAGTTTTGCTTTCAGAAACGCTAAATATCACATAAAGGCCTAGAGAATTTAATCAAGGCTACCATGGAATGAGCTTTATTTGAAGAAGAAAATTGTCCTTGATGATGAAATTGAAATATTTTATTTCGTTTAAGAAATATTTTGGGGTGGAGGAAAAAAATATATGTATCTATAGCTTCGTGTGGAAGCATATATTAAATAGTTAAACACATAAAAAATTTTGCCAATTTTTAAACAATATTCAGATTTTTTTACTTAATTAAAATATGTAAATTTTTCTAAAAATATAAATAATAGTTAAGGGTTAATATTGTTGATGTATATAAATCTGAATTTGTTGAACGTTTTCCATGCAATAGAATAAAAAGAAAGTCAGACGAACAGTTTGTTTGTAAAATGTGCATAACCAAAAATTCCAGGAATGGCCCAAAAAGTGTTTGTAGTTTTATATTAACTGATCAATTGTTGCTTTTGAAAAATTTAATTTCATTTCGTTGCAGTACTTATATATTGAGCAAAAATATTAAGCAAAACCTTTGATTTCTGTAAATTTGTAGAAAAAAAAATCATCCTTTACAATTCTTTAATTGTATTTAATAATATAGAGACAATTCCATTTGTCTAAGGATATCTTGTTTATGAACAATTTCAATTAATTATTTTAACCCAAAATAATTACTTGTGTAATCCCTTTAAATGTTTCGAAGTAATGTCTATTAATGAAGAAATAAAACAAATATCAAACAAGAAGTAAGTAAATAAGGAAGCTAAGAAGGAAGAATACTTTGTTATTGTTGCTCATGCCATCTGTCTGAAGTAGTCAGATCGAGGCCCATGAAATTCATCATGGTATCGGGCCATATAATACGCCTGTCGTTAGTCGTAGCTTTAAGCGCCATGCAGGTGTCAGTACGATTTGGCCCATTTCAATCCCAATTTTATGGAAAGACACCCTGGGAGTGGTCAGGCCTCCCACCTCTCTTCCCTTTTCACCAACCTCAAGAGAGGACATGCAGCTCGACGGCTATTAAGAATACCCCCCGTGCCGCAAAGACACTATACATTTGCAAACATCCATGCCTTCTCTGAGATTTGAAACCACACCCTACGGCTCAGCAGTCAGCATCACTAATGACTATACAAGGATGGGCGACAAAAGTATATTTTAAGAATTATTAAAACACAAATCGGCATTTTAATTAAATTAATTTCACAATTCACACATTTTTCGAAATGAACAGTTGAAAACTCAAATAAGATAAAATTTGTAAGAACCATATGTGATTTGTTTTAAACTATCTAAGCCCTTTTTTTTAAGTATTCTAAGATGAAACAGCAATTTAATTACGTATTAAATATGCATCCCTAATTTAACGAAAAAATTTTCTCATTCCATTTTGAAGTATTTAAAATTTTACAGCAAAAATTCTTAAGGTATCTGTACTCCTTCGAAGAAAATTTTTTTGAGAAACTGTAATATTTGCTATTAAAATATTTTTTACTGATGAAATATAACTCCAAACTATAAGAAAAATACATTTAATATTTTACTTATAGCACACAAAAAAATTTTAAGCAGAAAAACATAGTAAAATATTAACTAAATTGATTATTAGAATAACGCACATAACTCAAACGTAAACAAAAATATTACTTTTCTATAAATTTCATGTTGATCATCATAATAATTTTTAGGGCTGGTACTATTTTTCTGATGATAATCAAATTATTACAATTTTTATCAAGGTTCGAGTTAAAGAGCATTGAAAAATTACTAAAAAATTATTACGAGACATGATATACACCTTAGTTACTAAAAACATATCAACTTTTTTTTTTTATAATCATAGAAATGGTAGGGGTTCTTTAAATCTATAAAATAAATGTACTTGTAAAATTTAAAGTAATTTGGTTCACAACTTTTTCTGATATTTACGTTGTCAGATGCCAATACGTTAAAAAATTGCATTTTGAGATAAATCAGAAATAAACTTTAAACTGCAATTTTTAATATCAAACCCAATTAGATATATTTAAAATGCCCCTGATTTATAAATAACACCCTCTTTCCTCTCTAAAACATTGATTTTTTCCCCTTGTACTCTTAAAACTTTTCTATGCTACTTTACATTAGGTGTTGAATGACATTCTGCATCGTTAATTCTATTAACGTCAAGAAGTTTGTATGATTTTAAAGTAAAATAACCAGGAGTTATATTAAGTTTTTTAAAAATGTTAACACAACCCTTGTACCCATCATTAAATTGTATAACGGCATCCAATGCACCAAATTTTAAAGTTTTAAGCCACACGAAAACTTCTTTTGGTACTTTCTGCCATATAATGCCATTAAAACACTCATTTGAGTTATGCGTTTTGCCATGCAGGCATTTAGTAAGTAGCTCTTAGATGCATAATTCTAAATAGGTAGGCTAATACTTCATTAGATAAACATTTATATTTTTTTTTGGCTTTTGGCCACAAGATAGTGCTCGCTGGTAGTAGCACCAACTATCTTTTCCGATGAAACGCTGTGCTTGCATGGGTTTCTCGACATTTAATAAGCAATGAAACTGGGTCGCAATAACATTTTGTTGCAGACCGGAGAGGTTTCCAACATTGCTACGATCAGCAATCCCATAATAGTTTTGCAATCAAGCAGTAAAAGAGTCAGTGAGTTTGCCTTTACCAGGCATATTTTTATTTTTTGACTTTTGTTTGCACAATCTCGCACCTATACTCTATTATGAACATGACCGATGCATTCATATTTTGTGACGCTATATTTCCCATAAGTATATTTGACACTGATAAAGCCCTTAGAATCCCCGTAACCATAACAGTGTGCATGTTTACGGCCTCGATTCACAATAGAATGTTGAAAGATTACAGTAGCACCAACAGTTTCCATTCGTAATGCAAATCCTTAAAAAATTGCTATGGCATATGTGATATGCTGCAAAAGTTTCCGACTCAATGCTTTTAAGCATTTTAGAAATCTTTCTGCAGGTGGGACAATATGTTGACATAATTTCAATGTCCCCTACTTTACCAGTGCCAACTGATGAAGCTGCGACACACACATTCATGGAAGTGTAACCCCTACGCTGCCACGTTCTATCCAACTGAAACAACACATTCAACTATTTTATTTTTAGAAGGATGTAGAACTAACAGTTCAGAAGCTACATTTGCATTGATAGTTCACTAACTTCTGAAATCACAGACATGAGTTTGCTCTCATGATTAGTGTATACAGTTTTACTGAGCCTGTGTAAATTTAACGTACCACATTATTTAAACCCAACAGAAAAACCTTTACCAATTTGTCTCATACCATAAAAAAATCTTGTATTTTCTTCAGGACAGCTTAAAGTTTTCTTTGAACTAGAAACTCCTGGGTAAAATATACGATGTTAGACATAATAACAAAATTTGAGTACAAACCATATCTAAAATCCTCAGAAAGCAGTAAAACTTCTGGGTAACATTCTTGGGCAAAAAAGTTGTAAAACAATTTTTAAAAGGACTTCTATGTCCCTAATTATGTTACTGGTATGTGGTTTACTTTCATTTTCTGCTATTTCTTCATCAAAAAAGCATGCATTTTAATTTTCGAGGAACTAGCATTGGTAGATGTTGAGCTGCAATTTTTGAAATTTTTATTACTATATCCATTCACACGAAATTGACACTTTCTATTTGCACTTATTCTACGTTTAGTTTTACCATTTTAAATGAAAAAAATTAATGTTTTCAGCAGTAAAAAAGGATTAAACAGAAACTTATAAAGAGCTGCGCAATGGCAAGCAAATGTAAAGAAACGATAACATACTCTCTTTTCCTGCCATATTCCTGGATAAAAATATTAGTAAAAACCTGTTTCCAATTATATTTTTGGAGATTCTGAAAACTCAAATTCATATTTTAAAGTATATAAATTTCCTACTATTGTATATTTAAACCAAACTTTGAAAAATAAAAATGTAAACAAAATTTTTTTTCAACTTTCGGAATGCAGACTTCTACTTCCAGTTTCAAAAAGTAACTACCGAGTAAAATTCAAATTCCCATAACTTAGGTTCTAAATAAGATAGAAACAAAATTTAAGCACCATTTTAAAGAAAAAGCTCCAATTTTAAAATAACCTTTAAAATTCAAAAATCGAAGATTTTGGCAAAAATGACGTTTTGAAGGTGTACGTATACCTTAAGAAATAAGATCTAAAAATTCATTTTGTGTTTATTGATTTAGAAAAAAAAGACATAAAATCTATGCTACTTTAGAGATTACTTTGTAAATTGTTTTACTATATGCCGGTATATTTTAATAAAAGTTATGATCTAAAAAGGCGCTCTAACTTTAAAAACCGGTAGGAGTATGACTTTAAATTTTACCAGAAGAACAGTGATATAATGTAATTTTGTTTCGAGAAGGAAATATGTGCCGATAAGTGAAATTGTTATTGGACAACGTTGACACAGTGGAATTGTTAGACTCAGGAATATAATTAGCCGAAAGAACACAGAGAAGACTCGAAGGATTAAAGAGCAATTTATCAGCGAAAAGATAATAATATGTGTTGGCAGCGAAAACAATTATAGTGATAAGAGGGAAAAAGCAACTTCATGAAACAAACACCGTACAGACGATTACTGCATAAATTATTCAATATGCTCTCCACCTTGATACAAAATCAGTTCAACGCAAAAAACGGCATGTTCCACAACAGATTGGATTATATCTTTGATGTTACTATGGATGTGATGTGTGATACTTTCCTTCAAGTCAGCGAGATTCACAATCCAAAACATTTGTGAACAACATTCTTTTTGAGTCATCAAATTCAAATATCAAAATGGCTTAAGGTGACAAAACACCTTTAAAACTCAATTTTCGGTCAAAATATTGATTTTTCGTTTTTGATCAAATATTAAAATTCAATCTTTTATCTTTCTAAATCTGTAAAAATTTTGTTTCTAGCTTAATTAGAAGCCAAGTTACAGCTTTTTTAATATTACTTGATCATGAATTTCTCTGACCGGAAATGCCTTTCTGCTAACCGGAAGTGGCCCAAATTGTTTGTTTACGTTTCTCTTTCATGGTATATGACATGAAATATGAAAATTAATATACAAATATTTTGTCAGAAATTAAAATAGAATATTTGAGAATAAATATAAATGTATTTAGAAATACATTTTTCCTTTTTTATGTATGAAATCTGGCATCAAATTTGTTGTTTAGTGACTTTGTTTACATATATGTTTGATTTTCATACTGAAAGAATCGACAGCGTAGAAAGTTAAAAAATAATTCTATTCTGTTTTATTTTTGCTTGAAAATGGTTTAAAGTATTGCTAGAAAACGTAAGAGACAATTTTTTGGAAATAAATACACAAAAATTTCCGAAAATAACAGCAATTCAACACCTGTTCCTGAATGCACTGCTAGTTCTTCAAAATTGGGAAATGAGAGTATGTCAACTGCAGAAGAAATGCCTGGTCCTCTGTTTGGTAACAGAATCATTGATCTTGAGCTTATTGTGGATGCATTTTCTCAACTTTGCTGCCCAAAATGTTTTGCTGAAAAACTAGAGCTTTTTGAGGATTCCATGTATGGATTATGCTCTCATTTTACACTAAAATGTAAATGCTGTGACTTTTTCTTTGCATTTGCTTCATCAAAAAGAGTTGTAAATGCACCAGTCATAAATACCAGGCTAGTATATGGTATGCGGCAGATAGGCAAGGGTTTTGCTGGTGCATTTAAATTATGCTCAACATTAAATTTGCCTCGACTGAAAAAAACTGCTTTCAAAAATCAGGAAGCAAAGTTTTAAAAGTGGTTCAGGAAGTAGCTGAGGAATCCATGAAAAAAGCTGCTACTGAAATTGCGGATATAAAACAAAATTTTTCATCTGATTTTGTAAAATGTGGCATATCTGTGGATGGCACATGGCAGCGTAGAGGCTATACGTCTATGAATAGTTGTGTTGCTGCAATATCAGTTGATACTGGTAAGGTGTTAGACGTAGAAGTTATGTCGTCCTACTGTCCTACATGTAAGAGACTTCAGACTATGCCAAGAAACTCTGAATATGAGTCGTCAAAAGCCGACCACATATGTCAGTGTAACTTCACGGGATCTTCGTCAAAAATGGAAATTGTGAGGCTTCACGAATATTTCTTCGTTCAGAAAAAAACCGCAGACTTCAATACACGCAATATTATGGCCGATGGTGACTCAAAAGCTTTCATGAGTGTGAAAGACACTTATGGAATGAACAGTGTGACAAAGTTTGAGTGCATTGGCCATGTACAAAAGAGTGGGCTCGCGTCTAAGAAAGCTAAAAACAAAACTAAAGGACTGTCTGGTAAAGGCAAATTAACTGATAATTTTATCGACGACTTCAAAATTACTACGGAATTGCTGTACGCAGTAATGTCGGTAACTTAAATGCCATGCAGCAAAATGTAATTGCTGCGTTATATCACTGTGCATCAAGTGATAAGAAACCGATGCATGGTCAGTGCCCAATAGGGAAAGACAGCTGGTGTTATTTTCAGGGGGGTGGCAAATGGAACAAAATGTACCTCAAAATATGCTGGTTTATCAAATGATGTTTTAAATAAAATTAAACCAGTATATTTAGAACTATGCGACAAACAGATATTAAGCAAGTGCTTAAATGGACGCACGCAAAATGCAAATGAGTGTTTTAACGGAATAGTCTGGCAAAAAGTTCCGAAAGAAGTATTTGTTCGCTCAAAACAATTAAATTTGGTCGTATGATGCTGTTATACATTTCAATGAGGGATTAAATGGTGCCTCAAAGTTTTAATAAGATGAATATTGAAAATCCTGGGGTGTTTACCTTACGGGATATAAACATTTAGATAAATGCAGAATCCGTGAATCGATTCATAACGCAGACCCCAAAACAAAGAAAACATAGGAAAATTTTAAGAGCCCTTAAAAGAAAAAAAATTATTGTTTTAGAAGTTAAAGATGGAGAGAATTATAAATCTGGTGCATTTTAATAAGAAAGTAAGTGTTTTTCTTGTAATTAGATTAGTTTAATGTTATTTTTGTCGTTTTCTCAAAATGAGTTTTTTTACATTTTTTCTTACCGCAAAACACAATATCTCAAAAAGTTATGCTTGGATGAAATAAAAATTTATATATATGTTTTTTAAATACTAATACAGGAATAGACCTCTCTTAAGATTTATGTTGAGTAGAAATTTTTTTATACAGCAATAAAGTGAAAATACAATAGCTTTTAAAGAAAATTTCAACGTTAAGAAGCTCGAAACACAATAGCTTCTCACGTAATGGTTATATTACCAAAATAAGTGTCTATTCCCTAGATAAGGTTGTATGCTATATTATTCAATTTACAAAATGTCATATATTTATTTTATTTTCAGTTATCTGTTTGCGTAAAGTCTTATTTTTGCTTATTTTTCATAAAATACCCCTTTTACAGAAAAAATGTGCACTAATAAGACTTTACTTGGGTGTTTTTCTCATTTTAAAGACCATAAGGTCATAAAATATGCATTAACAGGCAAAATTCAGGTTAATTCAAAAAATTTTCTTCGAAGGTGTTCTGTTACCTTAAGTCGG